>JBCFYV010004598.1:0-21217 GCA_039000515.1 Timema cristinae
CTAAATTTCACCTTATTTCGCCTATTCTATATTTGTAAAACTAAATTCTACTCTGTTGCCATCTAAAATTTCACCTTATTTCGCCCTATTCTATATTTGTAAAACTAAATATCTACTCTGTTGCCATCTACTAGAATTTTTGGAACTAATTATCTACTGTATTGCCATCTATTAGAATTTTTGGAACTAAATTTTTGCTTTGTTCCATTTATTTTTCTAATGTTGGTTAAAAACGGTTAGTTTATTGTGGATGTGGCGGACTTCTGGGAGCTATGCAAATAGTGTTTACTACAAATATGAGTTAATATTCTAATCTAATTTTCATAACTTAATAATTTAAAAAAACTATTTTTATTAGTAGTTATTTCTGTGGTTAGTAACTAGTCAAGGAAAACTTCGTTTCACTTTAGATAATAATAGTATGTTGGTAATCTCATTGTTTTACAGAATCTTGTAATATTGAAGGTCTGTTTTATTTTAGAGCTCAGCATCTCACTATCTGCAAAAATAATTCAAACCTATGACAGGATGGAATACATTTTAGGAAATTCACCTTTAATCTGGAGAGCTATATTTATAATTATTTCAGAAAACCATCTTCGAGGCTATAGCTCAACATTTTTGAGTAAAAATATTGACCCATTTTGTTTTTAATTGGCATTATAAAAAAATCCCTACAATATTAGTATCCTTGATCCAATGTTTATTTTAATCTAGAAAGTGACAATTAAAATATCTCTATATAGTTACACTTAAGCTAAACATTAATTTACTTGCAGACAATCAAGGTCAAGAACATTTATGCTTTCTTTTAAAAAAAGCTAAATAGAATATGATTTTTTTTTACTTAAGACAGTTATAGTTAATATTTTATATAAAAAAAGTCAGCTGTTTATATAATAAGACTTTAATTCATCATTCAGAAAACATTTACTCAACTCGCCTATTTTACAGGATATGGTGAGGTGCTAAAGTATACAGCTCAACCCCCCCCCCCCCCCCCCTTGAACATCTTGCTTTTTTCCATAACAAACTCGTTGTTTATATAGTTTTTTAAAAAATCAACCAAGCTTAACCAAATCAAATTTTGAATGTATTGATACATTTAGAGACTAGTTATTTCAACACAAAGTTGTGTGTATTCTGAAAGACATATTTTAATCAATTAGTTATTTAACCGACAAATCAACATATTTTAATGGCTGACTTTTGCTAGTGTTTTATATAATAAACAACGCAACAAGGTATTTTGTTGTTGTTGTAAAAATAGACTCTCTGAAAAGAAAGCGTAAACATTACTAGACACACAAACTTTGACAAATGAGTCAGATAAGTCCGTTAAAAATGTTTGAACTACTTGCATGTAAATTATTAGATATTTAAGAGTAACTTTTATATCTTATACATTCATCTTTCTTCCACTAATAAATCATTTTTAGTTGTTTTTTTTCTAAACTAAACTTTTCTAATTTAGGTTTTAGCCTATTTAAATTTTATTTGATACAGTTTAAAAACTCATACAATAGATCTACATATTATTTAAATTTACTGTATACAGTAGAGCCTCCTATCCAAAAATCAATGGAAACATATGACTTTAGAAGTCACTCTATCCAAAAACACGTTCAAAATATGTTTCCACAACCTTAACATTGCTAAAAACTGCTGTGGAACAAATTGTAGGTTTAACATGTTAATTCCACTTCAGTGGCCGCATGTTCTCGCACTAAACTACCAGTAGGCAGTCGAAGATGGGGATATGAGCTTTTTTCCCTAAATGGTTTTCCACTCTCCCTCCACACAAATGTGTGTACACTTCCTCTTAATTCAACCTTCCTAATCCCTAACACCTAAGGTAATTAGTAGGCCTACAGAGTTGTAGCACCCAAACAGCTAGTAAAACACATTGCTTAAAAAAAAACATGTTACGGTAAGTCTTTTTCCGACTACTGTAGCTAGCTGAAAATTTGAATTGCCCTCGAGATAAACCTGACTCTTGCAAAAAATTTGCCCAATAACTTGATTTAATTTGAGTTATTGTTTTATAACCCACTTTGATGGCCGCATGGTTTAAGGCATCATTACTCTTGCAATAGACTGGACTACTGAATATAGGGAAATCTGAGTTTGATTCTGGTCATGTGTACATACTTAGAAAGGTTTTCCCTATATGATCCACTCTCCATCCAAACAAATGCTGCTACACTTCCTCTACATTAAAACTTCCTCATGCCCACCACGGTATACATACGCATATAACTGGAAGTAAAAAATGGTCTTAAAAAGAATTGTTTTCACTTTTACTGTCCCTAACAATATAGTTGACAGCAAAAGATGTGGGCCTATTAGTTAAACCTGTATCAGCAATCAAATTATCTGTGGTGGCACTCAAATTACAATAGACTGAATTGCTGTTGATACAGAGGTCAGGGTTTGAACCCTAACCATATGAGTTTTCACTCTGTCTCCATGCCAGTTCAAGTAGGGCATACTTTATACCAGTGGTTCCCAACCTTTTGTGGCCCATCTCCCCTTTCTGGAGGTTGACTAACACCTATTGCCCCCTTTTCATTTTCATTGTATGCCTAATTTTAATTTGAAGTAAGGTGTAAATAATAAGGCAGTTTTATTATTATAAACAATTTTACTACCGTATATACAAACAACCAAAGCAGTTTTATCCGGTCACTCTTGAATAAAATAGAAAAAAAATGTACATGTTTACAGATTTTTTTTAAATAACAAAGAAGTGAAATAATTAACTAAGATCATTGATGTACATTTAAAAAACAGGAGTACATGTTTTCATTTTTAAATTGGAATCTGGATAAATTAAGAAAGTTGGCAGTTAAAATTTGAAAAAATAAATGAAAGTTTGAAAATTTGTTATTGTTTTATTTTACCTTTTCAATGGCTGCCTTGTGCTTGGTGGATTTCAGTTAGAGCTTGAATATCCGGCTTTATGTTCGTCAAGTTCAGGCGCAAGTCTCCTTTGAGGCAAATGTCCAACTTATTTCTTTGTTTTATGAGGAGCTGGACAACAGAACTAAATCCTTTTTCAACTAAATATGTTGACAGGAACGAGATGAGAAGTGGTTCAGTTTTTCCCCACAGTTGTGGATAAGTGTCCATAATCTTCACCCAGCCTAACTCGTAACCGCTCTGCTTGAAAATGATTTTCGCCTCACAGTCATACTTCAGATCTAGAAACTCTGTCTGCAAAGAGTTATCAAGCTTATCCACAGCTTCAAACGAGAATGGATCGAGAATCCAATCAGGAATTTGTAACTTGGTCAAATCTTCAAATCTTAATTCCATGTCAGTTTTTAACTGGTCAAGGTGATCAGTAAAAATTAGGATTTTTTCTTCTGGGAGTTCAGGAGTCTCGTTAGCTGACACTGAACACTTTTTAAGGGTCGGAAACTGAATCAGCTCTTTACGGCCAATATTTACCTTGTGAATATCAAACTTGGCGATGAATGATGAAATAATTCCTTTGGCCTTGATAAGGTTCATCTTGTTTCCTTGAAGCCTTATATTGACTTCATTCATTTTTACAAAAATATCTGTAAGGTACGCAAGTTCCAACTTGCGTTGCTTCAAATTCTCACTTAAAACAGGATCAGACGTGTCAAGAAACTCAGTAACTGTGTCAAATAATTCGAAGAAACGGCGCAAACAGTTTCCTTTGGAAAGCCACCTCACGGCCGTGTGTAGAAGCAAGCGTTCGAATTCCTCATCATTTTCATCGCAAAGTTGTCGGAACAGACGGTCATTGAGGGAATTAGCTTTAATCTTGTTGATACCAGTAATGATCAGTTTTAGGGTTTCATGCAGGACACCACTCAATTTTTTCGCAGCTAAGTGTTGACGATGAGTGACACAGTGAATAGTGATGACCTTTGGCACTTCTTTCTTAAGGTGGGCTAGAAACCCAGCATGACGACCTGACATGGCAGGAGCACCGTCTGTTGCGCAAGCGCTCACGTATGTTAAGGGAATCTCTTTTTTCTCAAAATAATCTTGTACCACTTTAAAAATCGACGATCCCTTCGTATCAGTGATCAAAGTTCTAGCAAACAGCATTTCCTCGGTAATTTCCTTTTGTTCATTGATAAACCTCACATAAGCTAATAAAATTGCTTTGTTATCAATCACAGTTGATTCATCAATCTGCAATCCAAATTTACTTTTTTTCAACAAATTGGTGAGTTTGGATTCAACGTCTGTGGCCATTTCGTCAATTCGCCTGGAAACAGTATTGTTGCTCAAAGGAACCAATTGACTTATCTTATTACTAGGGCCCTCGCCTAGCATGATTTCAACAATTTTTTTGGTAGCCGGTAAAACAAGAGTTTCACCAATTGTGTGAGGTTTACCACATTTAGCGATCAATAAAGACACCTCGTAAGAAGCAAGAAGACCTTTGTCAAGATCGGTTGCTCGTTTTTTAAATAATTCACTCACATTAGGCCGTTTAACAGCTTTAGCTTTGAGGTGTTGAAAATAACTAAGTTCTTTACTCACTTTATCACTGTGTACTCTTGATAAATGATCTTTACTCACTTTATCACTGTGTACTCTTGATAAATGATCTTTCATTCGTGAAGGCTTCATGGCTTCATTACTAATAAAGGTTTTATCGCACAAAAGACAATGTGGAAACTGCACATTTTGCGGTGATGTGATAAAACCGAATTTTAAATACTCAGCTGAGTATTGACGACACTTCTTCTTTTTGAATCCATTGTGCATGAACTTCTACACTTCAAAACAAACGCACAAAAACAAAAAAGACACACACAAAAACTGATGGTGAGGCACACAAAGGCTAGTGAAGACTGAAGACGAACATAGGTCAATGGCAAGTGTGTTGTGTTGGCAGGACGGGGAGGGGTTGAGTCACCAGTCGGCCGCGCTGAACAACAACAGGTGGGGGACTGTAAAGAGGGGTGAGTGCAGTGAACTAGCCAGCTGAGAATAGCCAGTGACTCGTGCTACCCGGCAACTTCTACTGTACAGTACTATTTTAATTTTTCCCCCTTTGAATACTCATCGCCCCCCACTTATTTATTGCCCCCCTGATAACCCAAATCGCCCACTTGGGGGCGATCGTCCCCAGGTTGGGAACCACTGCTTTATACCTTCTTAATCCCTGCCTCTTTAGTGTAATTAGTAATAACTAACAAGTGTCCAGCATAAAACAAAATCTTTAATTTTAAGTAGGTCTACAAATAATTAACCACATACTAAGGTTGATCTTTTTTTATAACTTTACAGAGTCCAACAAAATAATGCAAGGTTATTATTAAAATTCATAATTATTTATTGAGAAAGAAGAAAAATGAATCCGGAGAGTAAAAATGACACAAATAAACAACTGGAAACTAACATTTCAAAAGATATTCTGATTAAAGAGTTGGTCGATTGGTGTAAGAACAACAATCGGATCACGTTTGTCACAGACCAAATTTGTGAAGATGGTCGAATATGCCTTAATCTTACAATAGGGAAGGGGCAAGAGTTCTTGATTATCTGTCCCTTGAACTATCCAAACTATGATGATAACTTCTTTGTGGAAGCAATACCTAAACTTCAACTGTGGTGCAATGAACTAAATGAGTTCATTCTTGACTCAGATGAAGTATTGAGTTTGACCTATGTTTTGAACAAAGCTGATTCTAGCTATTACTACAAATCTAGCAGTCTTCTTGATTTATTATCCTCGGATTCTGACCAAGATTACGAGGAAGAAGACATGGACTCTGACATAGATTATTTTGAAATTGATGTGTGTCAAATGAAAAGGAAATGGCAAAAGAAAGAAATAGAACTGCGTTCACAAAATGGACAAACCACATCATCAGATGTGTGTATCGGGGTTTTAAAAAATAATTCCGTACAAGTTTTCAGCAACTCTGCCGCTTCTGGGATATTGATGAATGAATTGATAGCCATATTGAAAGAAAAGGATAACACTGGGGTGACTGTACACCCCATAAATGACAATATATACCAGTGGTCTGTCAAGTTTTCCAAATTTGACCCTGAAAGTGCCTTGCACCATGATCTTCAGGAGTTGAAGATGAAATATGGTTATGATTATATAGAGCTGCAGCTGGAATTCACCATGGATTTATATCCCTTCTATCCTCCAGTAGCAAAGGTATGTTAATACTCTTAACAGAACAAGTATAATAATTGGTGTGATTATAGAGTTTCTGACAAGATGACAACTTAAACTAATTTAAACTATATATGGGTCAAATCTAAATCTTAGAAATAAATTGTGAATCTAAGTGGAGATATGAAACATAAATACTAGTAATTAAATGTTGACTTATTTTTTCTAAAATCATTTATTATAACAATTTGCCTTATATTCAGTTAAGTGTTAAATTAATGGGTCTCGTTAAGTTTGTCCCATAATAAGTGTGGGCTGAACCACCAATGATTAGTACAAAAGCTGTAAAACAAATTCCAATTAGAAATTTGAAAATATACAGTGGCATGTATATTTTTTTGAATCTTGACTCTGATATTTTCTCAAATCTTGAACATTCTTTAGGATTTGAGGGATTCAGAGGCCCTGTCCATAATTAAAACCTAATAAGTCCCAGTTTTCTTCTGAACCTTCTCACTGAACCCATCTTTACTACTTTCTCCTTGAGCTCATTATGACCGCTGAGCTTTGTTTACACAAATAAAAACTTTCCCACACATCTTGATGTCAGGATCCTAGAAACCAGTGAGTAAGGCTGGTTGTGATCAAGTTAGTTGAGTGGTGTTATAGAGAGATAAGTATGGGAAAGATTCTCACTATCACACCTTTACAGAAGTTCTCTCAAAAAGTATAGCTTATTTTTTAGAAGATACTGCATATACAGATACTACAGATTCTAAAGATATAGCTTACCATGCCTAAGATTAGTTCATCTAGGCTCAAGAATGATTTGTTTCGTATGTTGATATTCATTGCATAGTAACCTCTTGATCTATAATTTAACTGGGCTCTATGTAACACCAAGATTATTATTTAATTTCAACTCACAATACTTTAATGCACAAGTTTAGACGAGCCCTGCTCGCCATTTTATCTATATACGTTATGATGAGTATTCCTTGTCAAAATACGTCAAGGGGTTAAAGGTGGCTTTATTCACTCATGTGACTGCTACCACCTGCAATGAGGTGAAATGTGTCGTGTTTTATGTGGCGAGATTAACTTCCGTCTATGTTTGATTGGTGTGTCCGATAGTTATAAGTTAATTTTTGATGATTTTAAGCTAGTTCGTTTTTATTTTATGCATAGGCTCATAGGTTTGAGAGCCTTATCTCTCTTTTAAAACCATATTATCATTTAAAAAAACATGTAAATATTAGCAAAAGGCTGGTCATAAAATTCTACCAGCTATTTCAGCTATTGGATCCAAATTTCATTTAGTCATGCAAACCAAAAAAAGTAATTTAATCTTTCTGTATTAATATGGGTTATTGAGGAGAGGAGAAGGTTACATAATGATGAGTTACATACTCTGTACTAATCAGAAAACATTGTTACGATAATCAAGTCTTGTAGATTATGGTGGGCAGGTCATGAAGCACGAATGGGAAATTCTAGACCCTTGTTCAGGGTACTAATTGACAAACCCAATGAGAAGAGACTTTTGAGATGACCTAGTAGGTGCAGATGGTAGGATAACTTTAGAATGGATCTGAATGAGATAGGGTGTAGTGAGGTGTACTGGATAGAACTAGCTCAAGATAGGTTGGCCTATAGGGTGTAGTGAGGTGCACTGGATAGAACTATCTCAAGATAGGGATAGGTGGCATACTTTTGTTGTAAGTGCGGCAATGAACTTTCGAGTTCCTATAACCATAGAGTAAGTACTAATATGGGTAGTTAAAAAATTTGTCACACCCCTGGCCAGTAGACACAAAGGTTGCAAATAATTTAAATATTGAAAAATAGAAACTATTTTTGTCAACTTGAGTATATCAATTTAATTGCTTGTGTTTATTTTTATTTATTTTTAAACTAAATAAAGAATTGAGAAACCAAGAAAAGATATTCTTGAAACCAAAACCGGTTCTTAAGTAAAGAATTGAGGTAGGCCTATACCGAAGAGCCAAACTGACCCATCCCTAGTTAATAATAAAATAAGAGGCTAAGTTATATACATAATGACATATCTGTTTAAACTGTACCTAGTGCAAAATAAAATTGATTCCAAAATAAACAGGGTGTTTTGTTTGTTCTCAGCCGCTGAGTTTCAAAACTAATGGCCATAATTGGTTTATGAGAAGAACCCAGGGGCCGAGAGTTATATTTTTGTATTCTTTCTTGTCTTACACCTTAGCTCAGTTGGTAGCATATCTGTCTACTGAGCTAAGAGTCCAGGGTTCAATTCTTGGTAGGGTCAAAAAATTTACCATTGGTGAAATATAAGTTTCCTCTTTCACAGTAAGTGATCTGGTGGTCTAGGGGTAAGGTGTCAGACTTCTGTGCTGTGGGTCCGGGGCTCAATCCTCGGTTCCAGCACAGATTTATCTGATTGTCAAACCCTTCCTTCATCTCTGACAAGACGTGTATTAATCACAACTTGTGAATGTGTGGAATGCTGGGCCTCCACCGTGGTTTGGACCCCACGTTAAACTGTAGGTCCTCCATTTCATCTCACAATAACCCTACCATTACACATTAGCGTAAGTGCGTATAACCCGAACGGGTAGTAAGATGCGGTGCTAATAATAATAATAACGTGGTGACCTGGTGGTCTAGGGGTAAGGTGTCAGACTTCTGTGCTGGCGGCCGGAGTTCAATCCTCGGTCCCGGCACAGATTTATCTGATTTCCAAACCCTTCCTTCACCTCTGACAAGACATCTTGTGAATGTGGGGAATGCCAGGCCTCCACCGTGGTTCGGATTCCACGTTAAACTGTAGGTCCTTCATTTCATCTCACAATCACCCTACCATTACACATTAGCGTAAGTGCGTATAACCCGAACGAGTAGTAAGACGCGGTGCTAATAATAATAATAATAATAATAATAATAATAATAATAATATAACAATCTTTCACAGTAATTAATTAACAGCAGGGCGACTGGGTGCTTTGTTTGTTCTAGGTTTAACTGTGGTGCAATGAGCTAAATGAGTTCATTATTGACTCAGATGAAGTCTTGAGTTTGACCTATGTTTTTAACAAAGCTTATTTTAGCTATTACCACAAATCTAGCAGTCTCCTTGATTCATTATCCTCGGATTCTGACCAAGATTACGAGGAAGAAGACATAGACTCTGACATAGATTATTTTGAAATTGATGTGTGTCAAATGAAAAAGAAATGACACAAGAAAGAAATAGAACTGCGTTCACAAAATGAACAAACCACAACATTAGATGTGTGTATCGGGTTTTTAAAAAATAATTCCTTACAAGCTTTCAGCAACTCTGCCGCTTCTGGGATATTTAAGAATGACTTGATAGCCATATTTAAAGAAAAGGATAACACTTGGGTGACTGTACACCCCATAAATGACCACAAATACCAGTAGTTTGTCAAGTTTTCCAAATTTGACTCTGAAAGTGCCTTGCACCATGATCTTCAGGAGTGGAAGGAAAAACATGGCTATGATTATATAGCGCTGCAGCTGAAATGTTTATAAGTTGTGCTCTGATATGTAATTCAGTTCAGAAAGTGCATGTTAAATACCTTAAATAATTTATTTTTTAAATGTAAATTCATACAATCATTATGGAACCAAACATTTCTTCTCTAGTAGTGATGAGTACAACTACATGCCTACAGAGTATTGTTGGTGGCATGATGACAAATTAGAATTTGCAAGATTATAATTGCAATGTAATTAGAGCTGTTTTTGCTTAAAGGAAATTGTTATTGTTCTAAGAAAAAAAAAATATATATAGCCTACAACATAGTAGTGAATTGTGTTGCAGGTTGTGCGACCGCGGCTGGAAGGAGATGTGATGCTCCAAGTAGCCAACATGGAAGTGTTGAAACTGTCACACTGGAACCCGGCCCGTAGCATGCAGTCTATCTTACATGAGATAAAAGAGTATGTGAACACATGGGAGCGAGTGGACACACTCTCTCCAAAAAATTGTCCACTACAATACCCCCAAGGTGCTTACTCCAACATTGAAAACCATTTGCTCTGGCTAGGATGTGTGTCAGAGATGCCTTCAAGAGCAAGAGCCGTTTCTTCACCTCAAAGGAGCAAAGCTGATTCATCAGACGTAAATAATGCTAAGCAATCCGACTCCAAAATAAGTCCTTTTGTTAACACATCAGAGTTCCAAGATAATAATTCTCTAACTGTTTGGTTGAACTCACCAGAAAAAACATTCCCAAATGATGTTTCTTCTGATCAGTTATCTTGTGGCGTCACTTACGGCCATGGACAGTCGAGTAATTCATCCTGGAACATCCACAAGTATCTTGCCGCACAGAGAGAAAAGGACAAACAGGTTGTTACAGTTTTGCAAAAGATTTTAGAAGAACTCCAGACTGAAAGACATAGCTCAAGTCATGCCGCTATTGATAAAAAGGCATCCATTATTTTATCATCACATAATTCAACTCAGCAAGTCATAGGAAACAAAGCTGATTCTGTTGGGCTAGACAGTGCTCATAGTTCAGCAAGCAATGGTCATACTGAACATAATTGTCTGGTTGGGAATCTGCCTGATGGTGTGTTTGAAATCTTAAAGGCATCATCCCTCGTTCCGTTTTTGGAGTCCAAACTTCATGCAGACTCATTCCTTGAAATTACTCAGCATGCTCAGGTGTACAAGTGTGTGATCAACCTTATTAATGAAATATCATGCTGGCCACAATTGGTGCCCCTGCTGTGGACTCTGCCCAATCAAGTACAGTCACTGTACACACTCAGCTGTAGACTTTGCTCATTGGCACAGGTAATTGGAAGTTATCTCTTGAAAAAATATGTTATTATTTATAATATAAAGTAGGAACTGATAAGTAAGCATAGTATAAAATATAGTTTCAATAACTTCAGAAAAATATTGCTACATAGCAACAAAAGTATATTTTACTATTATTATATGTTCGGTCTTCCATCAAGTTAATTCCTTTTGTCAGTGAACTCAGACTGCCAATGCACCCTCCTCTACCTGCTCCTTCTTCCTAAGCTCCTCTTTCCCTCAACCTTGCTTTCTATGACATCATGCAGAAGACAGTTCCGTCTATGGGTGTGTCCAATCCAGTTTTCTTTGCACCAAAGAATTCCATTCAAAATAGTTATCTTCCCACCCAATCTTCTTAGGACTTTATTCATAACCCTTTCTGTCTACTTGATTTCTCAAGTCTTCTCCGGCACCACATTTCAAAGCTCTCCAAGTATTTATTTTTCCCTCTTCCTGAGAATCCAAGTTTATGATCTACACAGTGCAATGCTCCAAATGTAGCATTTAATTAGTTTCTTTCTTAGTTTAAAACTCAACTTTCTGGTCAGTAGTAACCTCTTCTTATTGAAAGCATCCTTCGATTTAATTTCGTTGGTGCAATAGGCATCCTTTATCAGCAAACTTTCCAATTGCTCTATACTTTCCAAATCCTGGTTTCCAATTTTGATTTTCAGCTATTATTTTAGGTCCTACAAAACACCACTATATTAAAATTCACAAAAATCATGACATTCATGAATCATTAGTAAAAAAATATATCCCCAATAAAAATAGAATAAATCTTTACCATCAAAACTCAACATATATGTACACAACACACACACACACCTCATAAAATAACTCTTGGTACAATACTGCACATTAATGGCACCACAAATCAAAATTTTGTTACATATTCAAAGATGATTAAATTTATTGGGAATCATTGTATTAATAATACATACTTATATATATATAATTTTTTTTTTAAACCCTAGGATGTCCTAAATAAAGCGGGCAAGACAGTAGCCAATGGCAATGTTTCGAAAATAGATAATACTCTTAACGCAGCAGCTGGCGAGAATTCTACTGAAAAGTTGGCTCAAAGCCTGTGTGACATGAACGAGCGTGTGAGGGTGTGTCTGGTGCAGTGCAGGACACCATCGCTTAGTGAACCTGAAGGGCTTGAGCCACTTGCTTCTACTCAACAAGGACACTCACACGCATGTTTTCAGAAATATACAGCTGCACTCAAGGACATGCAGTCTCTCATGTGTGATGTTAATGGTGAGTATACTAGTGCAGTCATATTGTAATCTTAGGAAGGCATCATAATCAAATTAATTGGTTTGAACTCAATTGATATATTTCTGGAATTTCTGTGTCACTGCATACAAGCATGATCTTGATAAACAACAGATAATATGTATCAAATGTTTTTATTTTTAGAAAAAATAAATTTATAAATCTAGTCCATATATTAGAAATAACACACATAGTGGAAGAACAATACAACTATACAACAGCATCTACCCAAAACAATTATCAAATATAGGCCTACATATTAAACATACGGGTGACCTGGTGGTCTAGGGTAAGGTGTTGGATTTCTGTACTAGGGCCCGGGGTTCAATCCTTGGTCCCGGCACAGACTTATCTGATTGCCAAACCCTTCCTTCACCTCTGACAATACATGTATTAATCACAAGTTGTGAATGTGGGAATGCCAGGCCTCCACCGTGGTTCAGATTCTACGTTAAACAGTAGGTCCTCCATTTCATCTCAGAGTCACCCTACCATTTCACATTAGCGTAAGTGCATATAACCCAAACGAGTAGTAAGACGTGGTGCTAATAATAATAAGAATTAAACATATGGTGTATTTAGAAGAAGGTAGATACATTGATTATAAATAACCAAAACAACTACAATTTTAACCCATTCTGAAAATTGAAAAATGACACCTGGACACGGGAATCGAACCCGGGACCTTCGGCTTAGTACGCCACTGCTCTTACCACTGAGCTATCCAGGATTCGTCCCGTGCCCATGGTCATTTTTCACTCATATTTTAAGGCAGAGTCTATGATGGACGTGCGGAAGTCGTCAGCTTATAAACATGTTATTATATAAGATCACAGCCATCAGACAACGCAGCCACCTACGACCCGGAGAAGAAGATCCCGGGTTTGATTCCCGTGTCCAGGTGTCATTTTTCAATTTTCAGAATATGATATCTAAGAGGTGCTAGCCTCACTAAAATGCATAGATGATAGCTTCGGCTTTCTGATTCATTAATATATGCAATCCCGTACAATTATAATATATAATTGTCAATTGGCTGCAATCATGCCAACTACCGAGTCGTAGGTGGCTGCGTTGTCTGATGGCTGTGATCTTATATAATCACATGTTTATAAGCTGACGACTTCCGCACGTCCATCATAGACTCTGCCTTAAAATATGAGTGAAGAATGACCATGGGCACGGGACGAATCCTGAATAGCTCAGTGGTAAGAGCAGTGGCGTACTAAGCCGAAGGTCCCGGGTTCGATTCCCGTGTCCAGGTGTCATTTTTCAATTTTCAGAATATGATATCTAAGAGGTGCTAGCCTCACTAAAATGCATAGATGATAGCTTCGGCTTTCTGATTCATTAACTACAATTTTGTTTAAGACATCCTTAAAATAAACTTATTGGATGATGCAACTGCACAGCTAACCTAGCTGACTAAAGTCAATTATAAAAAACAGAAACTTCAAGGCAAAGATAAGGTACAGTGGCACAATTAGCCAAAAGGATTAACAATTCAGAATATACACATGTGGTCATGAAAAAGAGGATGTATTGAATATAATAACCAAAACAGCTAAGATGTGAATACATAGGCCTACACAGTGGACCATGGGTGAAATAGCTAAACCAGTAAAGAATACCACTGTGGTACTAGTACTATTTAAACTATACACATTATAAACAACACACAAATCTGCTCTACAAAGATGCTATATCTTCATTAATGTGGGTAAGACCTACTTTTACACTGTACAAGCCAGAATCGAAGTATGTAATCCTAATAAGATTAATTCACCATGAGACCTCCCTTTCCTCACTTCATATAAATGTATGGGTACCACAGTCCTCATTCTAAATACTATAAGTAAATCTCAGTGGAAATTTAAAATTGGTCAGGTATCTTGTATTTTGTTTGTTTTTATGATGTGAGGTATGCTCAAAATAAAGCTTAGTGCAAAAAGTCATTTTCTTGAAAACAGCCAGTCAAACTTGGTCAATAATGTCAATATTACCTTAAAGTATTTTTATAATTCTTTAATAATCCCTGTGCATTTTCATTTCACTATAACTGGTAAAATCCTCATAGCCTTATTGCGAGCTATATTCATTGAGGGATTAAATAGCCAAATTATCATTAGTTAAGGTACAGTCACATCTAAATATCATATTTTTTAATTTTAAACCGTGATTCAGATTCCACGTTAAACTTTAGGTCCTCCATTTCATCTCACAATCACCCTACCATTACACATTAGCGTAAGTGTGTATAACCCAAACGGGTAGTAAGACACGGTGCTAATAGTAATAACAATTCATTTGAAAGTTAAACCTGAACACGAAACTCAAACCTGAAATTTTTGGCTTAGAATTACAATGCTTTTACCACTGAGCTATTAAGGAGGCTTCCCATACCCAGGGTCTACATATGAGCGATCATTTAGATTGTGAGCTATTAAATAATGCAGCCACCTTTGACACAGGACTTTATGCTGTCAGTTGACAACTGTATTCAATGCACCTATGATAATGGATTAAATAGCTACAACTATTATATTTGTTAAGTACAGTCATAGCCACATTTAAATATAAATAAGATTGAAATTATAATTAATTAATTTCCAATTGAACTTTTAAATACAAATGTTGTATTTGGTTTGTACAGGTGATATGAAGTGTTCTCTTAATGGCTATGATGTCAAACTCTCTACACCTTGATTGTTTTACTGCTACATTGACATACACAGTAAGTAAACTTTTACTAGTATTGTTTCTGTTGTGGATACGTGAACGTATTTTTATAGGATAAAGTTTCCACCAAACATGTTTCAAAGTCACTCTTATTATACTAAATACTTTAATCAGATTGTTTAATATTATTGTTCTCTCTACTTTACAGAATGTTGCCGAATGCACAATTCTAAGAGCACTTATTATTGGGTAAGTAATTGCTAAAGTAATAATAATCTAATAATCTTTAAAGGAAGAATAATATACTTTTTTTTTTCATTAACAAAAATTAAAATTTACTCTATCATTATTATTATGATTATTATTATTATTATTATTATTATTATCATCATCATCATCATCATCATTATCATCATCATCATCATCATCATGTTTTGTCTTTCAACATGTGCATTCCTTTTGTCAAAGAACTTGGACTGCCAACACGCCCTCTCCTCTGCCTTCTCCTTCAGCTCCCAGAATCTTCTTATTTCTTTAAAGTCATCCAATATTTGAATCCTACTTCATCCTAAACTCCTCTTTTTCTAATCCTTTCCTTCTATGACCTTGTGCAGAAGATAATTCCTCCTAAGGATGTGTCCAATCCAGTTTGCTTTGTACCGAAGAATCACATCCAAACTGGTTCTCTTCTCACCCACTCTTCTTAGGAATTCTTCATTTGTCTGCCCACCAGATCTTCTTAAGTCTTCTCCAGCACCACATTCCCAAATCTCTCCAGGTATTTCTTTTTCATTTCCTAAGAGTCCAAGTTTCTGCTCCATACATTGTGTTGCTCCAAATGTAGCATTTCATCACTTTCTTGCCCATTTCCAAACTCAACTTGCTGGTCAGCAGTAACCTCTTCTCAATAAAAGATTCCTTGTCCATCACATATGCTTTATAAAATATATGTTAATATTTTATGTCTATCCACACAGGATTAATGTTATAGTGCTTAACCCGTTTTTATTTTTAAAATCTTAGAATGAATTAATTATCAGGGTAGTGTTAAGTTTCTTGAACAAGGAGAAAACAAAGTGGTTTTAAGTCTTGGGACCAAATTTATTTTAAATTAAGTCTGAAAATCGAGAAAATATTCCTCCAAGCGTATGTATAAAAGTGTTACCTTACATGTAAGTGAAAACATGTTCCGTGCATTTTAAATATGGTGCTACATAGGAATGTTGAAAATATGGATAGACAGAGAAACCAACACAAATATACTCGGAAAGTCAAAGGAAAAGAGAAATATTTGCAGATAGCTTATGAAAACAAAATTTTAATATATTGATCACATACTCAGACATGAAAGTGTAACGAGGATATATTGAAGGAAAAAATGCAAGAGAAAAACCAAGGATGGGCTAAATTAATCAAATAGTGGAAGATATTGGCGAGAACAATATATCTGCTTCGGTGGCTGGATGATCTAAGGTGTCACTCTTGCAAGGGACTGTACTGCCGACAATGGGTAATTCGAGGTTCGAATCCTGGTCATATATATTGAGGGTGGTTTTTTCCTTAATGGTTTTACACTTTCCTTCCATGCAAATATGCGTATACGTCCTCTAAATTTCACCTCCCTCATCCCAACACATTAGCATAGTTAGAGGTATGTGTCTAACCCATTCGAGTAGTAATATGTGGTGTACTTTTTTTTGTACTGCATCAGGCTATACACATATGTACTAATTATACCAATTTACTAAAAGGAAGGTTAAATTTAGAGAAAGTATACCCACATTTGTGTGGAGGGGAGAGTGGAAAACCATTTAGGAAAAACCTACCTCAGTACACTCGGCCAGGATTTACCCCGATCTCCTCATCTATCTATCTATTTATCTATTTAGTTATCTATCATGAGAGTAGCATCTTAGATCATGTGGCAACTGAAGTGGGTCTAATAAAAATTACAAAGCTGTAAAATACTAGACTCGGGATCCGCAGAAGTGGGGAGTTGACAAAAACCAATTGTAGATGATTGATACAAATGATGATTGAATCATAAAACAGGTAACCAAGCCTAAGAAATTCAGCATGTATATGAAAAAAAAACTACTTTTTCTCTAAAGTAAAGTAACTTGTGAAAGAAACAGTATGGGAATCCACTATAGGAACTTAAATATAGTAATATTGTTTCTCTTTTGTATCAATTCTCAAAGCACCATTTAAACAACAAATGAAGCAAAAAAGTTAGTTCATTCAATTCATGAACTTTTTTTATATGATGAAGTAGGAAAATTCACAGTTTGATTATATAAATAGTTTCCTTGTAATGTAGCCTACTTATTTAAATTATTAATTTTGTGTTAGGTGTGATTCATTTTTATGCAGTGTGCAAATTCACATATTAAACTTTTAATAGTGACTTGAGCTGATGTAGGTATGTTCTGGCTTAGAGCTATGTAGCAGAACTTACTATAAAATTGGTGGACTTGAATTAACTTTTTCAAAATAGTCATAGCTGGTAAACTGATTATTAAAGATGAATACCCTAAGTCCTGCTATAAAGTTGGTCTATTACAACATTGTTAATAGTCTATGTCCCTCTTTTTACTTAATGTTGTCCTCGACTGGCTACAGTTTTTCTTTCAGCCAATTGAATTGCACGTCAAGTTTGAATTGTTTGCCAACCACTGGATTTACGCCTGCACTGTGCAATGAGTAATTTAAACAATGTCACATACCCTTCTCCTCCATCCCCAACCCTTTCGCAATCATTGTTGAGCGTGTTATCGTAAGTAACTTTTCTGTCAGTTAAGTTCTATGCACTTATGTGGCTTATGTTTATGGATTATTTGTCTTGTTATACTGTAAGTTTTTGTTTATCAAGTGCCACACGAGGGGAGGGGATAATGACCATCAAGCCAGTCCCATCCACATATTTAAATCAAATGTCTTGTAGGTATTTTGGGAGGCCTTGGAACCTAACCCTAGACTTAACAGTGCTTCTTATGGTAAAACTTAACTTTTATAGCCTAATGTTGTTTTCTATAAAGTTGTGTTTATTAGGAACGTAGCTCAACGTAATAGCGGGAATGAATTTGGATTGGGTTGAACAAGTTCTTAGGGGCTGATTTTTTTAAATTTTCTTTTATTTGAGGTATTTAATGTGCACTTTATAAACCAACTGATTATATCAACACACGAGAATGTCTTTGAGCAAGAGCGAAAGAACCTACCACTTTTGTCAGGTATTTTCACATACCTTCCAGGGTTCTTTAAGATGTCACAATCAATATGGGACCAACGGCTTTACTTCCTCTCCAAAGGAAGTTCTACAGATTTCTATCACATAAGAAAAATATGTTGACCCCGGCTGGGTTTGTACCCATGAACCTTGGGTCCTGAGATGAGCACTTTACCACAGGACCACTGAGGTCGACTTAGAGGCTAATTGATGTTAGTAAAGAGAAATTACATAAAGATAATGTACATTAAAATAAATACTATACTATGTGAAATATTTTACTAATAGTTTACTGCAAGCAGGAGATATGAGGTTCCTAAGAGACATTGAGAATGTAACAAGAATAGACAGCTTAAGGAATGGAATGATTAGGGATGGTTTAAAAGTTATATCATTAGAAGAGACACCGAAGAGAAAAAGGTTGCTGTGGTTAGATCATGTGATGAGAATGGAGAAGGACAAAATGTCTAAGAAAGCCTTAGAGAACAAAGAGAAGGGTAGAAGACCTATTGGAAGACCACAGACAAGATAAATAGACAAGCACAGAAGGACATAGAAGCTAAAGGAGCGGATTGGAGATGCGTTGCTGAGGGAGGAGTTTGGAGAGATCAACAGGAATAGAAGAGAATGTGACAGACGATCCGCAGAGGTGGAAACATCTAATGATCATAATAATGAGTTCACCAAATATTATAATGATAATATATTTACAATTCTGATGATGTTATGTAATTATAATAGAATTTAGAACATGTATCTTTTAAGCATTCCAATTTTGGTCCCTAAAAAATTGATCTTCAGCCAAGACATCATATGGTAAATCCATAAAACACAATTGTCATGTAAAATAAATAATGGATTCAGTATAACTAGAGAAGGGACTATCACATCTTAAGGCAGTTTAAGGATTTGAAAAATATTGGATTCAAGATTTTTTGAATTTGTTTTAGAGCTAAACATGCTTATTGATGGTCGATAAAGAAGATGAACAGTAGTGGACAGAGTTCACCATTAGTATGTGCTGTTCTTCTTGACCATTTGTGTACCTTTGAGTTTTTACAAATGTTCTAGGTTGTATTAGTATCTGCGTTGGAACGAGTCTATTATTTTGAAACATTCATGCACAACACACTTAAACCTAATTGGTTTTTTGTTTACAGTTCGTTATTTACAGTTGCCCGTTGTATTCAAAGAAACCATCAAATATTCAATTCTATATATTCTGGAATTGGTGGGTTGGCCTTAAAACACAACCTTAATTTGGTTGGCAGCATGCGTTTGCCATTACTCAACAAAATGGGTCTGACAAGTGAAGGAATGAACCAAATTAAATCTATCATGCTACAGGTGGGTAATACAATGAATCTAATGAAAAAGTTGTTAGCAAATACGTTTATTGCTCTTTTTTTTTTGTGGTAGTTTTCACATGAAAAAATTGTGTTACAAAATAAGAGTAAAACAATCAAACAAATTACGGCTTTGGTGGCTACAAGGAGCAACTCCTCCACTAGACTAAACTGCCAAGAGATTGAGGTTAAATCTTGGTCTAGTGTACTGAGTATTTTTACTCCAAAATGTGGTTTTCCACTCTTCCTCCATGTAAATGTGGGTATACTTCCACTAAATATAACCTTACTAAACCCTAAAACCATCAGCATAATTAGTACATAAGTGTATAACCCAAATAGCTAGTGAGACGTGATACTAAAAAAATTCATTTAAACCTCATATTGTTTAATATAGGTCTATGCTTTTACTTTTATTAAGTAAGAAATTGATAAAACTGTGTGTACCAGGGAGGGTTTCATTTAAATGGTTTCTCTCCCTTTACACAAATGATGAGCACAATTTATTTTACCATACCTTCTTCATATCTACTTTCACTGATCAACTATAGGTGAAACAAAAGAAAGAGATCACCATTTCAAGTAGAGTTTGTCAGAAAAATGGCCAATCTTACAGTGGAACAACGGTTTACTTCTTTTAGGAAATCATGTTGCGAGTTCCACACTCCCTTCTTTTGAGTTCCCATAGAATAAAACTTAGGTTGGGGGATTGGGGGATAACGATAGATTTTCTCCAAGAGACACCCATTATTTTTTGTCCAGTGTCAGCAATATAAAGTGTGAACTGTGTTCTTCTTTTCATTGTAAAAGACATATTGTGTTTTGTTTATTTTATTGGTTTCTATAAACCCTTTCCTGTGGTTTCTTCAAATGGGACAGAAATGTAACCGACTTTTTGTGAGTTGCACTATACTTTGTCAAAATGGAAACTAGATAATTTGTTTTGTTCACAGAACTATTGACAATGAAGACTGATGTGGATAGGCTTGTAGGGCAATAAGATTGGATATTTACCACAATCCAATTTCACATTATGGGGAATTTGATTTTTATTCCCTCTCAAGAGGTACTACAGTTCAAATGTAAAACCTCATTCAAGCTGAAGTTATGTATTTAGAAAAATGTGTTTTACGAGGTTTGATTCCCTGTCTTGGAATATTCTTCAAATATCTTATCCTGAGTTGTTTAGTATTCTGTGCATGTTTAAAAACATGATGAAGCTTAAATTATGAAATTAAAAGAACTAATTTGGTTTTTGGTCTTTTGGAAAAAAGAGAATTTATCTTTACTCCCAAAAACAGTTGGCACAATGTGTTTCATCAGTTTTTCTTTAAATTCAAAATGGAGTAATCCAGTGTTTGTGTAATTTGTACTCTCTTCTTTCTTCTTTGTGTTTTATAAAGGCAACAATGCCGAAATATTATTATATTTGTGTTAAAATGTGTGTGTGACTACTAACTATTATAGAAGACAGGAAAAAGGAAGAAGATGAAATCTAACTTCAATATACTACCCAATAGCCCATCATTCACTTTAGGCTGAAATCCTTTAACTTCTTCATACTTGCTTAAGTGGCTGCATGGTCTAAGGCATCACTCTTGCATAGACCAGACTGCCGATGACAGGGAGAATAGGGTTTGAATCCCAGTCAAGTTTACTGGGGTGGTTTTTCCTAAATGATTTCTCCACCCTGCCTTAATGCAAATGTAGGTTCACTTCCTTAAATT
>JBCFYV010004599.1:0-20060 GCA_039000515.1 Timema cristinae
CAAATTTTAGGGCCTTAAAAAGAAACCAGACAATATAAAGAAATTACCGCAGGTAAATAAAAATATATTAACTTGGGAAAAATTTATATGAAAAAAAAAGTAAATTTACATTTGTTTCATAATTACCACAAAAATTATTTTCAGAAAACAGAATATTATATTTCCAAACATATTTTTATTTAGTTAGGCAAAAAAAATAACCATTCCCAAAAGAAAGACTAAAGTTAACGTTTCCTAGAAATGACAATTGCCATATTCTCACAAAAAAAAAGGTTTCCCCTAAACTCACTTTTATAACAATCGAACAAAACAGAGAACCACATTATTTTGTTTGACACAGACTCTCACATAAACAAGTCGCTAACAAAAAGGCCTTATTCGAAACAATAGCAAAGGTCATAGTAATTAACCTCAACTTTATAAATTCTTTATTTTTAAAAATAAATTTGATATGGAAAAAAGTATAATCCAAAAATAATTTTGACAAAAATTTAAAAATATTATTAAGTATTGTTTTATGAATTTTAGACCGAAACACAATTTTTAAAATCAAATTTTTTAGGCATTATAAATTATCCTTACCATACTATATATTTAACCTACGAGCTAACTAATTAGCTTCTCCTCGAATAAATTCCCTGCCAAGAGTTATTCTACATTGCCTCTCGTGGTGTTTTAAACACAATGGTTGCCCCAGAGAAGGGTAGAGGGGATCTTAGGTAAGGGGGACAAGAGGAGTAATCGTATACCGACTGTCAGGTGGCGGTCCTATGCAACAGACTGCCACGCAATACAAATCAAACCTTTGGATCTTAGGTAAGGGGGACAAGAGGAGTAAACGTATACCGACTGTCAGGTGGCGGTCCTATGCAACAGACTGCCACGCAATACAAATCAAACCTTTGGATCTTAGGTAAGGGGACAAGAGGAGTAAACGTATACCGACTGTCAGGTGGCGGTCCTATGCAAACAGACTGCCACGCAATACAAATCAAACCTTTGGATCTTAGGTAAGGGGGACAAGAGGAGTAAACGTATACCGACTGTCAGGTGGCGGTCCTATGCAACAGACTGCCACGCAATACAAATCAAACCTTTGGATCTTAGGTAAGGGGGACAAGAGGAGTAAACGTATACCGACTGTCAGGTGGCGGTCCTATGCAACAGACTGCCACGCAATTACAAATCAAACCTTTGGATCTTAGGTAAGGGGGACAAGAGGAGTAAAACGTATACCGACTGTCAGGTGGCGGTCCTATGCAACAGGCTGCCACGCAATACAAATCAAACCTTTGGATCTTAGGTAAGGGGGACAAGAGGAGTAAACGTATACCGACTGTCAGGTGGCGGTCCTATGCAACAGGCTGCCACGCAATACAAATCAAACCTCTGGAACCCTCTAGGTTAGGATGTGACGTCACCACATTCTTCTCAAACATTGGGGAAAGGCTATGGGCATGGCGTGTTGTTTCAACGTGGGCAGCTTGTAGCTCGACTCTTGTCGGGGGCAGGTGTGCTTGTTTCGTCTTTATGTATAGGAATTGAATGGTGTGTATGGTGAGTGACAACTTGAGTTGATGTTTCCGTTTAGTCATATTTTTATATTTGTGATTCATTGTAGATTAATTAATGCAACAACAAGTCAAAATAATCCAAACACTTTATTTCGTTTTAGTCGTGAAAAGCATTTGCAAACAAATTCAAAGTCCACGGGTTCAAATTTATTAGAAATCCAAATTTATTTACTTTCAAATTATATAAGTTTTAGGCTAATATAATAAGTGCCAATTAAACATTCTGGTTGTGTTTGGGTTAGATTTAAGTCCCAATAAGTTGCTATCAGAGAATAAATACAGAAATTTCGATATATTTATTTTTCCTAGGCCTTGATTATCTTGAATAGTAATTTGGGAATGCATATAACATAGCAGCTGAAACTGTTGATAAGTTGAAAGGAAAACTTGCTGTGTCTTACCTGTGTGTCTGACAACCGAGAGAGCTCCGGCTTCAGGTAGTAGGAGATGCCGGTAAGTGCACCAGGTAGCATGAGTCCTCGCACCAGCAGGATCGTGAGAACCACATAGGGCAATGTTGCCGTCACCCAAACCACTTTACCTGCAAGCAAGGAGGAAACAGCTCATATCTTACTGTAGCTCACAGCATCAACATATCGCTGTATTTTCACTTGCAACATGTTTGTTTCACCCCACAACCTCGCATTGTTCATGCATCAGAGAATCCATTCTTTAATTTCTCATATACCGGAATCTTCAAATCAGGAAGTTGTTTTACAAGGATCATTAAGTTTTTATGTATCATTTACTTCGAAGTCATCATCATCATCATCATTACATACGTCTGTGGTTTCGAGTATTAGACGTGCTGGGGTGGAGAGTGTTTTAGAACTTTATATCTCGCCCGCCACCCAGAAATAAGAACTTCTTTCAGCCTTTATCTACATTAACTAGGCTAGTAGTTTATTGGTGTCATATAAAATTCAATTACCTACTAGCCCAATTGTGATTAAAATTACTTGAAATTGTGTCTGCCCAAGCATTCCTTGCCATTTCTTATTTGGGGACTTGACTATAAGCAACCGATAGAACGCTCTCCAATTTTTTGCTTAGATTATAGCCCCAACACACTGACGTCAAACGCTTGATCTCTTAGCAAACAGAAATCAGGTACGTGAAAATATGTGTGTGATCCAAGCCTGTTAATTCACCTGATGACTTGACGCCTTTGAAAAGAGAGAGGTATAGCATGCTGTAGACTAGCAGAAGACAGAGGACGAGTTGCCATTTGGGATAGCCCATCTCGTGTAGTCCATTGCTCCATTGCATCTCCAGGACAGCTCGACTGAAACAAACATATAAAGACACAGCGGTAGTTAAAACTTAGTTACTACTAGATGAGAGGTCACGCTTGTATTGTGGGGCTCTACTCCAAACGTTTGTTTTGTGTATATACTAGCGTTAATAAGTGGCCGCCTTGTTATTTGGAAATGCGGTTAGAGCCCAGGGCGTTGTTCGGTTGCCGTTAGTGGGAACGGCATTGCCTACCACCTCTCCCTTCATGACTTCCATAGAATTGGAGTCATGAGGTGAGCAGAGACGACCACTAAGATAAGTATTACCTTACCTTATTTCCCTTGTTTAGTCAAGGGCGGTATCTTTGTTTAATCAACGCAATCACACCCCCAATAAGTGAAACCCTTTCTATAAGGACCAAATGAGACCGGAGGGGGTCGGAATTAACGAGATTGAGGTATTAACGGGAGAGGGAATTGCTAGACATTAGACAGTGCGCCATCTCTCTTAGGTCACAGTCATCAAGAGGTGGTTGCGAGTGGTCCGAGGTCTGCTATAAATCAGGGACAACTGACATAAGGTCGTGAGTGCTCACTGGAAGTACTCAGAGGCAGGTGAGTGGGGGAGCTTGGTGGTGGACCAGCCAGGGAGGTGTTGAGTCCTGGGGCGGGTCCCAGGAGGGTGGACTCCCAGCACCACTCTGTGTTCCACGTGTTGTTGCAGTGCACCCAGGGCAGGTTGGGGGCAGCGCTAGCCACCAAGAAGTACAGCGCCCATCCGATGATCACGTTGTAGTAAAATGAGACGTAAAATGCGACTAGGACAGCGCAGAACCCTACACCTGCAGACACGAGGACAACACTCTGCACATGACTTACACACTCACTTATCTTAATATAGGACATATAAACCTTTTCACATTTCGTCTGTCTGTTGGTTTCACGGCTACTGCCAAATGTGAGGATCAATTTTAACGAGACTTGGCAGTGAAATTCTTTGAACCTAGGTCAAACTACGTAATAACATGTTGGTTTTACACATATTGTAAGACTGACGTCTTAAACCACGTGAGCAACGGTTATTCTCTATGAATAGGGCCAAGTGTGGTAATTTCACACAAGGATTCAATCTATTCAATACTTACAACATCAAGGCATTTTAATTTCCACCAAATATAAATAGTTGATGATTATCGATCCTGGACAATAGATGGGAGTTACAATCAATCCTGGACAATAGATGGGAGTTAACAATCAATCATGGACAATAGATGGGAGTTAACAATCAATCATGGACAATGAGGGGAGTTAACAATCAATCCTGGACAAATAGATGGGAGTTAACAATCAATCATGGACAATAGATGGGAGTTAACAATCAATCATGGACAATAGATGGGAGTTAACAATCAATCCTGGACACAATCATTGAGTTTTGTAAGTTTATCAAACTCATAGTAGAGGTCAAAGGATAAAAACAACTCTGGTGGAAATTTCAATACTCTTTTGAGTGTTTGAAATACGTCATACTTTGAACGTTATCTGCCATCTAAAGTGTCCTTGAAGAGATTGAACGTTGAAAGGTTTAATCGTGAGTAATGCATCATCATATCAGTTGTAACCGACATGTATTCAAGTTGTCAGGAATTTACCTTGACTGACCTAAAGCTGAGTCTGTTTTGATTAGTGTTTTTACCTAAATATTTTAATTGATGTGGCACATTTTATAAAAATGATAACGTTCAAATTTCACTCTAAATCAAGTATTATCATTGTTATGTCGCTACATCACGATAGCCTACCCATACGTGTGAAAAAATAGCACATATGTTGGATGTTTTAATTATAGCCTTATATCAAGATTTAGACTGGTAGATTCATATTACACCTGCACTGTTTTATAGATATAAGATATCATATAGCTGTAAACGTGCTGTGTTTAATTTATTATTCAACGCGTAAACGTAATCATAAACCAAAACTTCTAACAATTTTCCTCTAGTTAGTAACAAAAGCAGCCTGGACAGATAATGACACAGTCGGAAGGAAGTATTGTTGATTGAAGCACGTGTTCTTCAAGGACAGAACAAGGAAGCTCCCCACGCTGTCACACATACCCTTGAACAGAGGGCATATCCTCCACACACTGATAGGACCTTGTCTGTTGTATTGTCCCAGGATGAGCTCCATGTAGAAGAGAGGAACTGCACCAAAGACCAGCATCAGGGTGTAAGGTATGAGAAACGCTCCTGTAACACACGAGTAGGTCCCTTTCTTTGATGACACTTAGTGTTGTTCTATGAACATTTCACTATGTAGATATTCAAAACTAAACTAACCTCCTGCTAAAGTTGTCTTAAAAACTTATGATAGTTAAATTTTAACTAGTTTTGGCCACTATTGGTAAAAACATAACATTCCTTTAGTACATCTTGTGCGTTTATGTGTTCGGTTTTTTCAGCCAATATTTCCTTTTAGCAAAAAACATTTAGCCAATTTTATAAAAAATTAAAATACCTTTTACAATAATAACTTCAATGTGATTACTTTTCATTGACTGCAATATCTTGAGATATTGTGTAAGGTAGGTGGAATATTTAGCAAACCAGCGCTTAGAAGGATTTTTAAATTAATACTTATACAGTATTCCTTAAAAGAATTTAGTTTCGTGACACGCGCTTCAGTGAACGCACGGTCCAGGACGCAGGACCGAAAACAGGGAGATTGAGGTTCGATTCCAGTCGGGTGCACTGAGGGTGATTTTTCCTAAATAGTTTTCCAAATCTCCCTCCATGCAAATTGTGGATGCACTCTTTCTTAATTAAACCTTCCTAATCCATAATACATTATTGTAATTAGTACTTAAACATATAAACCGAACGGGTAGTAATAACGAGGTGCTAAAAAAAGTTTATTTACGTTATTGAATTATACTTAAATTAGGTTTGTCTAAATATTTTATAAATAGCTATCAAATCGTTACATAAAGAGTTGAGTTAATTAAATTAGCGATATTTTATGAAGAGAGATTTGGATAAACTAAAGGGAAATTGTTACCAGTATTTTGAATCGTTTTACAAAACTTGATAGATATATGGTATTTCTAAAGAACAGAAGATTCAACCACTGATTTATTTCCTTGACAAAAAAGGGAGACGAGGCTGACGCTTTTGTCCGCGTGAACACCGGTGCAGGTAGAATACCTTCCTAGGCATAAAAGGAACAAAACACGTTTTAGAAAAAACATATTTTAAGAGTGGTTACGATTGATGGTGGACGAGTCATAACCAAGGTTGTGACTTGGATCCAGGATTTTCATGAGAATGGGGGAGCAGCCAGGATTTTCATAGTGGGGGGGGGCGGGGGGGGGGCGCTTTCCCTGGACCCGCCGAGGGAAATCCCCCTCGTGAAATTCTGATGGAAAATTAATCCTTCAATATTTGGGAGTAATTTAGAAATAAATTATGATTAAAAATAATACACATAGGTTCATTTTTTATATTTTTGTTAATTTTTGCGTTAAAAATGTAAAAAATATTGACAGTAATTGCTAACAGACTTGTAAAGTTTCACGTGATAGTACAACTAATGGTGACTGCGACATTTAATTAATGGTTAAATTTTTTAATTATTGTTAATACTAACTAAAAATTAATTTAGGAGGGGAGGATCACCTTTGTATCCGCCCCTGGTTGGATACAATACTCTACTCTAGGTTATATACAGAGCAGTAAAAATAGCCATTTCAACAGTTAAATATCACCAAGTAGGAGACGTTGTTTGGTAGTCACACTTTCAACTATACCAGTGTGAATGTACGGGTAGTAAGACCTCACCTCCTATACCAGTGTGAATGTACGGGTAGTAAGACCTCACCTCCTGTACCAGTGAGAATGTACGGGTAGTAAGACCTCCCCTCCTGTACCATTGAGAATGTACGGTTAGTAAGACCTCACCTCCTGTACCAGTGAGAATGTACGGGTAGTAAGACCTCACCTCCTGTACCAGTGAGAATGTACGGGTAGTAAGACCTCATCTCCTGT
This sequence comes from Timema cristinae, assembly GCA_039000515.1. Taxonomy (NCBI): domain Eukaryota; kingdom Metazoa; phylum Arthropoda; class Insecta; order Phasmatodea; family Timematidae; genus Timema; species Timema cristinae. The sequence goes on from JBCFYV010004599.1 coordinate 6,853, forward strand.
ACCAGTGAGAATGTACGGGTAGTAAGACCTCACCTCCTGTACCAGTGTGAATGTACGGGTAGTAAGACCTCACCTCCTGTACCAGTGAGAATGTACGGGTAGTAAGACCTCACCTCCTGTACCAGTGCGAATGTACGGGTAGTAAGACCTCACCTCCTGTACCAGTGTGAATGTACGGGTAGTAAGACCTCACCTCCTGTACCAGTGAGAATGTACTGGTAGTAAGACCTCACCTCCTATACCAGTGCGAATGTACGGGTAGTAAGACCTCACCTCCTGTACCAGTGTGAATGTACGGGTAGTAAGACCTCACCTCCTGTACCAGTGTGAATGTACGGGTAGTAAGACCTCACCTCCTCCTATACCAGTGTGAATGTACGGGTAGTAAGACCTCACCTCCTCCTATACCAGTGAGAATGTACGGGTAGTAAGACCTCACCTCCTCTTATACCAGTGTGAATGTACGGGTAGTAAGACCTCACCTCCTCCTATACCAGTGAGAATGTACGGGTAGTAAGACCTCACCTCCTATACCAGTGTGAATGTACGGGTAGTAAGACCTCACCTCCTCCTATACCAGTGTGAATGTACGGGTAGTAAGACCTCACCTCCTCCTATACCAGTGTGAATGTACGGGTAGTAAGACCTCACCTCCTCCTATACCAGTGTGAATGTACGTGTAGTAAGACCTCACCTCCTCCTGTACCAGTGTGAATGTACGGGTAGTAAGACCTCACCTCCTCCTATACCAGTGTGAATGTACGGGTAGTAAGACCTCACCTCCTCCTATACCAGTGTGAATGTACGGGTAGTAAGACCTCACCTCCTCCTATACCAGTGTGAATGTACGGTCAGTAAGACCTCACCTCCTATACCAGTGTGAATGTACGGGTAGTAAGACCTCACCTCCTCCTATACCAGTTTGAATGTACGGGTAGTAAGACCTCACCTCCTCCTATACCAGTGTGAATGTACGGGTAGTAAGACCTCACCTCCTGTACCAGTGTGAATGTACGGGTAGTAAGACCTCACCTCCTCCTATACCAGTGTGAATGTACGGGTAGTAAGACCTCACCTCCTGTACCAGTGTGAATGTACGGGTAGTAAGACCTCACCTCCTCCTATACCAGTGTGAATGTACGGGTAGTAAGACCTCACCTCCTATACCAGTGTGAATGTACGGGTAGTAAGACCTCACCTCCTCCTATACCAGTGTGAATGTACGGGTAGTAAGACCTCACCTCCTCCTATACCAGTGTGAATGTACGGGTAGTAAGACCTCACCTCCTCCTATACCAGTGTGAATGTACGGGTAGTAAGACCTCACCTCCTCCTATACCAGTGTGAATGTACGGGTAGTAAGACCTCACCTCCTCCTATACCAGTGTGAATGTACGGGTAGTAAGACCTCACCTCCTATACCAGTGTGAATGTACGGGTAGTAAGACCTCACCTCCTATACCAGTGAGAATGTACGGGTAGTAAGACCTCACCTCCTCCTATACCAGTGTGAATGTACGGGTAGTAAGACCTCACCTCCTCCTATACCAGTGTGAATGTACGGGTAGTAAGACCTCACCTCCTCCTATACCAGTGTGAATGTACGGGTAGTAAGACCTCACCTCCTCCTATACCAGTGTGAATGTACGGGTAGTAAGACCTCACCTCCTCCTATACCAGTGTGAATGTACGGGTAGTAAGACCTCACCTCCTCCTATACCAGTGTGAATGTACGGGTAGTAAGACCTCACCTCCTCCTATACCAGTGTGAATGTAAGGGTAGTAAGACCTCACCTCCTCCTATACAAGTGTGAATGTACGGGTAGTAAGACCTCACCTCCTCCTATACCAGTGTGAATGTACGGGTAGTAAGACCTCACCTCCTCCTATACCAGTGTGAATGTACGGGTAGTAAGACCTCACCTCCTCCTATACCAGTGAGAATGTACGGGTAGTAAGACCTCACCTCCTCCTATATCAGTGAGAATGTACGGGTAGTAAGACCTCACCTCCTGTACCAGTGAGAATGTACGGGTAGTAAGACCTCACCTCCTATATCAGTGAGAATGTACGGTGTAGTAAGACCTCACCTCCTCCTATACCAGTGTGAATGTACGGGTAGTAAGACCTCACCTCCCATACCAGTGAGAATGTACGGGTAGTAAGACCTCACCTCCTCCTATACCAGTGTGAATGTACGGGTAGTAAGACCTCACCTCCTATACCAGTGTGAATGTACGGGTAGTAAGACCTCACCTCCTCCTATACCAGTGAGAATGTACGGGTAGTAAGACCTCACCTCCTATACCAGTATGAATGTACGTGTAGTAAGACCTCACCTCCTCCTATACCAGTGTGAATGTAGGGGTAGTAAGACCTCACCTCCTGTACCAGTGTGAATGTACGGGTAGTAAGACCTCACCTCCTCCTATACCAGTGTGAATGTACGGGTAGTAAGACCTCACCTCCTGTACCAGTGTGAATGTACGGGTAGTAAGACCTCACCTCCTGTACCAGTGAGAATGTACGGGTAGTAAGGCCTCACCTCCTGTACCAGTGAGAATGTACGGGTAGTAAGACCTCACCTCCTGTACCAGTGTGAATGTACGGGTAGTAAGACCTCACCTCCTGTACCAGTGAGAATGTACGGGTAGTAAGACCTCACCTCCTCCGTTCCGGTAGCACAGGTACGGGAATCTCCACACGTTGGCGAGGTCCACGGCGAACCCGATGATGGACAGCAAGAAGTCAGCGTTGGACCCCAGGTCTCCCTACCGTCAGGACCCCCCGTGTCCTTCGTGGGGACCACTTCCGGCTCCACGGGGATGACGAGGGCCTCATAGCCCCCCTTCTCGTCCTCTTCCAGTTGCACCTGGAGGTCCCCTGGAACAGACAGGTGCCCTCAGTGTCCTAACGGTTGTTTCAGATCAATCTGGGGAGAAGCTCTGTGTTCTAAGCCCGACAAGGTGTATTGAGAGTGGTTTCCCTCTCTCTCCCCACGCAATAGTACTGTTGTAATGTCTGGATCTGGACGTGGCTCACCTCGTGTCGTCACATTGACCCGAGGCTCACCTTATTTAGGGGAGAGTGGGTTGTAGGACATTGTGACAAGCCTTCGTAGTCAGAGTTGAGTTTATTTTTCAAAAAGGGAAAAAGTTATTTTTTTGTTGGAGTGAGCTGGTAGCCATGGCCAATCTCATGTACAGTGCACTTCAAAATATGTCAACACTTTCTGCCCCACCCTGTATATTGCGAGTCTTATGCGTTATACTGCGTGACCACCACCGTGGTTCAATATAAAAACAAAAGAACTAGAAAACAAACTTTGCACACATACCAAGAAAAAACTGAACTTTTTTACTTATTTCTCCATAAAAGGCCTGAAATCTTTAACCAGATGATGCCATAATGCCATGTTGAGATGAGCAGCTTGGCCAACCCTGTGTAGTCCATGGGCCAGTTCCATAGCCAGACTGAGTACCCCTCAAGGGAGCCACTATACTAAATACAGGAATACACCTACCTAGACCAGAATGTAATGGGCCAGTCTCACATAAGAAACTGGCCCATTACATTCTGGTATAGTAGGTGTCTCCCAAACTGTGTCTCCGACAAAACCACTCCACTCTCTCTCAAACTGGGTCTCCGACCAAACCACTCTATTCTCTCTAAAACTGGGTCTCCAGCCAAACCACTCTATTCTCTCTCAAACTGGGTCTCCGACCAAACCACTCTATTCTCTCTAAGACTGGGTCTCCAGCCAAACCACTCTATTCTCTCCCAAACTGGTTCTCCGACAAAACCACTCCACTCTCTCTCAAACTGGGTCTCCGACCAAACCACTCTATTCTCTCTCAAACTGAGTCTCAGACCAAACCACTCTATTCTCTCTCAAACTGGGTCTCCAACCAAACCACTCTACTCTCTCTCAAACTGAGTCTCAGACCAAACCACTCTATTCTCTCTCAAACTGGGTCTTCAACCAAACCACTCTATTCTCTCTCAAACTGAGTCTCAGACCAAACCACTCTATTCTCTCTCAAACTGAGTCTCAGACCAAACCACTCTATTCTCTCTAAGACTGGGTCACCAGCCAAACCACTCTACTCTCTCTCAAACTGAGTCTCAGACCAAACCACTCTATTCTCTCTCAAACTGGATCTCCGACCAAACCACTCTATTCTCTCTCAAACTGGGTCTCCGACAAAACCACTCTATTCTCTCTAAGACTGGGTCACCAGCCAAACCACTCTATTCTCTCTAAGACTGGGTCACCAGCCAAACCACTCTATTCTCTCTCAAACTGAGTCTCAGACCAAACCACTCTATTCTCTCTCAAACTGGGTCTCCGACCAAACCACTCTACTCTTTCTCAAACTGGGTCTCCAGCCAAACCACTCTATTCTCTCTCAAACTGGGTCTCCGACCAAACCACTCTATTCTCTCTCAAACTGGGTCTCCGACAAAACCACTCTATTCTCTCTAAGACTGGGTCTCCGACCAAACCACTCTACTCTTTCTCAAACTGGGTCTCCGACAAAACCACTCTATTCTCTCTAAGACTGGGTCACCAGCCAAACCACTCTACTCTCTCTCAAACTGAGTCTCAGACCAAACCACTCTATTCTCTCTCAAACTGGGTCTCCGACCAAACCACTCTATTCTCTCTCAAACTGGGTCTCCGACCAAACCACTCTATTCTCTCTCAAACTGGGTCTCCGACCAAACCACTCTATTCTCTCTAAGACTGGGTCTCCAGCCAAACCACTCTATTCTCTCTAAGACTGGGTCACCAGCCAAACCACTCTATTCTCTCTCAAACTGAGTCTCAGACCAAACCACTCTATTCTCTCTCAAACTGGGTCTCCGACCAAACCACCCTACTCTCTCTCAAACTGGGTCTCCAGCCAAACCACCCTACTCTCTCTCAAACTGGGGCTGGTGCTATATTCGACCAACCGTGTACATGTGTACATTGAAAGGGACAGTTAATGAGCCCTTCTTTTCGACCGTGTAAACAAGGCTTTAAAAGATGACTTTAGACGGCAGTTGAAGCAACTCAACAAAATGTATAGCGAGCGCTAAGTCATGTTAAATTTCGAGGAGTGTATACAATGCATCACATGTACCAGTGGCCATCTTAAAAAATAACAATTCAAGCGTTTGTAGAACATTTTCAACCTTTTTCAGTTATTTTAGGTTCAATTTGTAAAATTTAATATTTAAAATAGTAAATATATAGTGTTATGAAATGTAATTTTCTTCCTCGCACTGTAGGCCTATATAAAATTAGAATAAGTTGTCTAGGTGAACATCCGATAGTTTTAAAAGTAAAATGTGTCTGAAATGATTACTTTTGCGTTTATTTATTTGCTGCTATGATTTATACTTAATTTTTTTATTAGTTTCTTTTGTAAATGCTATGTATGGGCCTACATTAACTGGGAATGAAAAAATAAACTTAAAAATATAACACAGTACATCAATTCTGAAGGTTTCAAACTGTAATTCAATGTTAGAGAAAACACTAAATATTAAGCAATCGCCCATTTATTTGTTCATATTGGTTAATCTCTATTTATGAGAATGTAAATTGTAGACATTTAATCCTTGAATATTAGACCAGTGGGAAAGGGTACCGTCATATTCCACCTGGCTGTGCGCGGTCCTTGGAGAGTTGCAGATGTATCGCTAATAGCGCTACGTAGCGGATATAATACTAATTAACAACCGGGGGTACTAATGTTCCAACAAAATAACTAGGACAAAAGTTGAGACTGGGATTCACAATCACTTCTAAATGTACTAACTGACCACTGCCGCAGAAATACAATTATTTAATATTCAAATGTATGAATGAATATGTTATGTTGTGACCTTGACATCTTGATATGTTTTTTCTCATCACTCAGTAGATAGGTCACTCTCTTACTAGTTATCAAAGGAAGGTTGAGGAAACCCTGAAAATTATAAAGTTTTATTTTGTCATCTTAAGAGAAAGTATTGTAACCGTGAAAAAATCTATCTTGAGATTATGATGGATGAATCTTGGCGTTTTATTTGAACAAGAACACAAAAAGTGTATTTTACAATTATGTCTGTCCTATATGTTTGTCTTTCTGTCCCTGGCCACTGGTCTAAAACGGTTTTATGAATTTTGTTCAAACTTGATCTATAGATTTTATAGGGCTATACCGCGTTGCTTTTTTGATTTTGACCCTAATTATCAAATTTAGGGTAGTTTACTGATGACTGGTTTTTCAAAAACTTTAAATATTCTACACATGGCTTTAAAGATTTGGTTCCAATTTGGTATCGGGGTATTATTTTACATTCCCAATAATAATGTGTCTTTATGTATCTAAAATAAATTAATTTAATGGTAGTTGATTTACGACAGATGACAGAAAATTCTAGTTTTTTGGAAATTGTCTTCTAAGATTGAATTCAAAATGGGAATCTGGGAATGTTTTTCATGATAAATAAGAATACGTTTTTATTTTTACAAATAACAAATGTTTTAGGGTCAATTTCAAATAGTTTATTTTTAAAAAACTTGAATTTTGTTAAGTATATTTGAACAATTTGGTTTAAAATGTATTAAATATAAAGACTGATTATTGTGACTAATAAGAAGATATGTTAGTTTTTATGAGTAAAACTTAGGCCTACTTGGAGGTAGTTTACTCGAAACATATTTTTGAACATTTTCTTCAAAGCCATAATACACAATATGAGAGAGTTTGTGCGATTTTGTCGAACTATTTATAAGCTATTATTTTTTCGTTTCTAGACTATAACACAAATAACAAAGAGATCCACTTTACTCTGGAGGAGAATTGAAGCACACATGTGATGCATAACTTACTAAACTAATTGTATGAAGATTATATTTTCAACGAAACAGGAGAACACATTTCAACAAGAGGACACATTTCAACATGAAAACACATTTCAACAGGGAAACTTTAGAACTTACAGGCGTACAAAGACAGCTAAAGCTGAACAAGAGAAAGTGAGAAAGAGTTACTTGAAAAACATTGAAATTGAATTGAACAAGTATCAAAATAGGGAGAAATAAACACTAGAGAACATTAATTGAGATAAAAGATCTTCATAAGCAAATAAAGGAAATGCCTGAAGATACCCATAATGCAATATAGTGATATACAAAGAATCAAAGCTATACGAAGGAAGTGGAAGACTATTAGCATTGCAAAAGAGCGGACTCTTTCAGATATGAAGAGGAGTTCGATTCTCATGAAGTGAGAGAATAGTTTGGACAGTACCTATATTCGTGTAATGAACCCACGGCCGCCGATGTCCCCGTAAGGTGCTTCGGAGCTCCAAACATTTGAGGTGTTGCCTGGCGTCTAGGCAACTTGTCTGGTATGAACCAGTTGCCTGTGTAAATGTGGTATCCTCGCAGTAATCATGTGAGCTTTGGTTGGACTAAGAGGAGGGGCGGGGGGGGGGGGGGGGGGGCGGGTAACGCTGCTGAGATACCAGGTCATCTGTCCGGACTCAAGGCAAAGCTTCTAATGTTTGAAGTTTCATAACTCTTTACGGAGACATCGACAACGACGAGCTACTAATACCAGCACAGTCATTATAGTTCCAAACTCCCCCATTTCCTTCTCAGTGATACAGAGGATAGTTAATAATAGTAGTGATAAGGAGCTACTCAAAGGACCACACTGACTCCAAGGAGGGACAGTGATACAGAGGATAGTTAATAATAGTAATGATAAGGAGCTACACAAAGGACCACACTGACTCCAAGGAGGGACAGTGATACAGAGGATAGTTAATAATAGTAATGATAAGGAGCTACACAAAGGACCACACTGACTCCCAGGAGGGGCAGTGATACAGAGGATAGTTAATAATAGTAATGATAAGGAGCTACTCAAAGGACCACACTGACTCCCAGGAGGGGCAGTGATACAGAGGATAGTTAATAATAGTAATGATAAGGAGCTACTCAAAGGACCACACTGACTCCAAGGAGGGGCAGTGATGAAGAGGATAGTTAATAATAGTAGTGATAAGGAGCTACACAAAGGACCACACTGACTCCAAGGAGGGACAGTGATACAGAGGATAGTTAATAATAGTAATGATAAGGAGCTACTCAAAGGACCACACTGACTCCCAGGAGGGGCAGTGATACAGAGGATAGTTAATAATAGTAGTGATAAGGAGCTACTCAAAGGACCACACTGACTCCAAGAAGGGGCAGTGATGAAGAGGATAGTTTAATAATAGTAGTGATAAGGAGCTACATAGAGGACCACACTGACTCCAAGGAGGCGCAGTGATACAGAGGATAGTTAATAATAGTAGTGATAAGGAGCTACACAAAGGACCACACTGACTCCAAGGAGGGGCAGTGATGAAGAGGATAGTTAATAATAGTAGTGATAAGGAGCTACACAAAGGACCACACTGACTCCAAGGAGGGGCAGTGATACAGAGGATAGTTAATAATAGTAATGATAAGGAGCTACTCAAAGGACCACACTGACTCCCAGGAGGGGCAGTGATACAGAGGATAGTTAATAATAGTAGTGATAAGGAGCTACTCAAAGGACCACACTGACTCCAAGAAGGGGCAGTGATGAAGAGGATAGTTAATAATAGTAGTGATAAGGAGCTACATAGAGGACCACACTGACTCCAAGGAGGCGCAGTGATACAGAGGATAGTTAATAATAGTAGTGATAAGGAGCTACATAGAGGACCACACTGACTCCAAGGAGGGGCAGTGATACAGAGGATAGTTAATAATAGTAGTGATAAGGAGCTACATAGAGGACCACATTGACTCCAAGGAGGGGCAGTGATGCAACTGGGATATAAGAGCAGGCAGTTATACAGGAGTGTGAAGACAAGACATAACAACAAATGGACCAGAGATACCTGATAAACAGACACAGAGAAACATTAATACCTGCAAGAACACACGACGAGGAGACAGACAATACAGTGAGATAGTGCGTGCACTTACTTTTATTGGGCCATGTGAATGTTGATTGAGAATTGGAGGATGGTTAGTGCCGGATGTCGAACTCCGGCTAGTTTTCACAAGTCTGCCTGTCTCTCTAGTGGTATGTAATAGACCTGTGAAGAGAGAGAGAGGAAGAGAGTGACAAATATGCCGAACAAGAAAATAACTCGTTATTGTATTATCATTGCAACAAAATAATAAGTTCACGGTAATTATTTCCTCCGACACATCTTAGTTACTGTTTGGGCTTTAATATAATAAAATATGAATGAGGAAGGAAATTTTGAGAGTAAATATAGCCACATTTGCGTGGAGGGAGAGAGAAACCATTTAGGAAAAGACACCCTCAGTACATCCGGCTGGTATTCGAACCGTGATCTCTCCGTTAGAGCATGTGACCACCGATGTGCGTATCTTCGTATTTAGAATGTTTTGAAACATAACTGACGTTCCAGGTGTTTGTAAATAAAAGTGTAGTCTTCATTGAAGTAAACAGTGATGGTAGTGGCAAGACACTGGACCATTACAAGAGTAACACTGGCCCTATTTGACTGTTAATGACTGTACAAGAGCAACACTGGCCCTATTAGACTGTTAATGACCATACAAGGGCAACATGTATCTGGTCAACCCTAACCAAACGCCTTGATACTACACGGTTAATGACATTTTAGTAGCTTACAACAACTATTCTGATATCAATTAACAAAAACATATTAGTCAAATACCAGTGTCGAGAATGTATCAACACAGCCATTCAATACGAACTTAATATTACATAAATAGATATTTAATTTGCAAGTATTTCTCTTGCCAATATTTATAAGATAAGTTTCCTCGTCCTTACTCCCGTATTTTGATAGCCAGATTATTTAGTCAGACGAAGCGATGACAAATGTTAACTCTCGACCCCACGAGATATCGTCAGTACAAGATACTGATGTCAGCCATCTTGTAACCACCGTGTTGTCTATCAGTGGCACTGTGGGGGAGCAGGCAAAGTGATAGACAACAAAGTGGTCGACACGAGAGGACAAAGTGGTAGACAGCAAACTGCTAGACACGAAGAAACGACGTGGACCAAGTGATCGACACGAGCTGGACTATGTGATAGACAAGCCCCCATATAAGAGGACAAAGTGATAGACAGCCAAGCGGTCGACACGAGCGGACCAACTGCTCGACAAACATCGAGATGAATTCAGTTAAGAGTGGCTCAAGTGACAGACAAGTTATTTCAAAACTAATAAAGTGATAAATATGGACTTAGAAAGTTGGGTATAAGAATGGTCTGGATCCTCCTAGAAATTGCTGCCCCTCCCGACACCCTAGATTTAACTAGCCCAAAAGGGGTGAGGTCCACTTATATTGTATAAACTTAAACCATCGTGTTTTTAATTTTAATAATTTACTTAACATTGCACTCTTCAAAATATATTTTCTAACACTAGTTTAGTTATCATTTCGAATAAATAATAGGTTTTGATACATACAATATGGTATCTGAAAATAAATAATGTTTCTCTGAATGAAACGAGTTATCGGATCTGAGGAAAGTAGACAAACGTTTTGTTATAAATGGTAAAATCATACTTTAAGAACTAACAAGATGAAATAAAATCTTATATAAAAGAGCAACTGCCAGAAACTAAGTTGGTAGCTTATGATCAGGGTTCGATTCCGCCAGGTACCGTGAGGGTGATTTTTCTTAAAAGGTTTTCCACCCTGCCACCACGCAAATTCAGGTGCACTATATATAAATTTAATCTTCCTCATTCTCAACACATTAACGTAATTAGTAAATAAGCGTATAACCCAAACAAGTGGTAAGACACAGCGCTACCAAAAAAAATCTAATTGCACTAATGGATTAAAGAAGAAATGTTATTATAAAATGTGTACTCTCATTTGCATGTAGGGAGAATGTAAACCATTAATGAAATATCACCCTCCATACACCCGGCTGGATTTGAAGCCTGATATCCCCGTCATTGACACTCCAGTCTATTTTGAGAATGACGCCTTAGACCATCAACCATCGAAGCTAAGAACATTTTGTTAATGTTGCGTTAGCACCAGGTTTATTAATGGGTTAGAATAAGGAGCTAAGTTAAGATGAAATAATCCCGCATTAGTGTAAAAGTTAGATGTAAAAATCACAAGGGTGGTAACTATCAGCCCAATCCACTCAGTCGGAATGATTACTCTTATTCAAGCTACTCTAAAACCTTATTAGACCGTGTGAGAAACAGCGTTATTTAGGAGGTCAAACAATACTTAAAACCTAGCATAGTGTTATTTAGGAGGTCAAACAATACTTACACCTAGCTTAGTGTTATTTAGGAGGTCAAACAATACTTACACCTAGCATAGTGTTATTTAGGAGGTCAAACAATACTTACACCTAGCATAGTGTTATTTAGGAGGTCAAACAATACTTACACTTAGCATAGTGTTATTTAGGAGGTCAAACAATACTTACACCTAGCATAGTGTTATTTAAGAGGTCAAACAATACTTACACCTAGCATAGTGTTATTTAGGAGGTCAAACAATACTTACACCTAGCATAGTGTTATTTAGGAGGTCAAACAATACTTACACCTAGCATAAAGTGTTATTTAGGAGGTCAAACAATACTTACACCTAGCTTAGTGTTATTTAGGAGGTCAAACAATACTTACCCTAGCATAGTGTTATTTAGGAGGGCAAAACAATACTTACACCTAGCATAGTGTTTATTTAGGAGGGTCAAACAATACTTACACTTAGCATAGGTTTATTTAGGAGGACAAACAATACTTACACTAGCATAGTGTTATTTAAGAGGTCAAACAATACTTACACCTAGCATAGTGTTATTTAGGAGGTCAAACAATACTTACACACCTAGCATAGTGTTATTTAGGAGGTCAAACAATACTTACACCTAGCATAAAGTGTTATTTAGGAGGTCAAACAATACTTACACCTAGCTTAGTGTTATATTTTGGAGGTCAAACAATACTTACACCTAGCATAGTGTTATTTAGGAGGTCAAACAATACTTACACCTAGCATAGTGTTATTTAGGAGGTCAAACAATACTTACACTTAGCATAGTGTTATTTAGGAGGACAAACAATACTTACACCTAGCATAGTGTATTTAAGAGGTCAAACAATACTTACACCTAGCATAGTGTTATTTAGGAGGTCAAACAATACTTACACCTAGCATAGTGTTATTTAGGAGGTCAAACAATACTTACACCTAGCATAAAGTGTTTATTTAGGAGGTCAAACATACTTACACCTAGCATAGTGTTATTTAGGAGGTCAAACAATACTTACACCTAGCATAGTGTTATTTAAGAGGTCAAAACAATACTTACACCTAGCATAAAGTGTTATTTAGGAGGTCAAAACAATACTTACACCTAGCATAGTGTTATTTTAGGAGGTCAAACAATACTTACACCTAGCATAGTGTTATTTAAGAGGTCAAACAATACTTTACACCTAGCATAAAGTGTTTTTAAGAGGTCAAACAATACTTACACCTAGCATAAAGTGTTATTAGGAGGTCAAACAATACTTACACCTAGCATAGTGTTATTTAGGAGGTCAAACAATACTTATACCTAGAATAAAAGTGTTTATTTAGGCAAACAATACCTACATATACCACTTTAAGCCAAATCTTTAGATCTGTTAGAAAACAATTCAATTCGTAATATTATTTTATAAGGTTATCATTAGTTCGAGTTATTTTCACCTACATTCTTACTTTAGCAAACCCTACAAAAATATGTCAAGTAGTGTAAGGTTAGGCTGACAGTTGGGGGGGGGGATTATTTGAGTGTAAATAAGGACAAGCGTTGTATTGGAATTAACTGTTCTGTCCCTTAGCCCACTCTTAGCTGGATGATATCAAAGTTTGTCGAGCAGTTGGTCCTCTCGTGTCGACCGCTTGGTTGTCTATCACTTTGTACTCCTATAACCTGAGCTTGTCTAGCAGTTGGTCCAAGTCATGTCGGCCACTTGACCCACCCAGCCTTCCAAATATTTGTTTATAGCTTGTCTAGCAGTTTGTTGTCTAACACTTGTATGATTGCCGTACTGTGGTGTTGTATTGGTGGCCAGTAGAGGCTTCCATGCCTGGATGTATTGGTGGCCATAAGGTTAACCTGCCGGCCGTGTTGTTTGGGGGGCCAGGA
>JBCFYV010004600.1:0-2500 GCA_039000515.1 Timema cristinae
TTAGAAATCATGTTTAGGGAAACATAAAAAATGCTATAATTTTTATTTTTTTTTTTTGAAAGCTAAGAATATGGCAAAACTTTACCTATTTTTTAAAATTTATTTCATTATATTTTTTGAAAAGCCAAACCCCCTTTAAAAATTCGTTTAAAAAAAAAGGGGTTCAGAAAAAAATTAAAAAAAATCAAAAAGCTATTTTTTAACCCAAAATTATCTAACAAACTTTCCCCAAAAAAAAAATCCATAGTCAAAACAGAAAAAGGGGGAAAATAAATTTTTTTTTAAAAAAGTTTATTTTTTAACGTTTTTTTCTATATCTGGGGGAAAGACCTAACTACCCGAACGGGACGAGAAATTTTTTTAAAGGGGGGGGGCAGGGGGGGTTGAGGAAAAGTAAACCAAAAAGAATTTTGAATATTTCCGCCTACCACCCCAAAAAATTTCCTTTTTTGGGAAAAAAAAGGCAGATAAGAGAAGCAAATTTTTAAAATTTTTAAATTTTCTAAAAAAATTTAAAAAATTTTTACAGCTGAAAAATATCAATACCTCCAAAAAATTTGGGGGTTTTTTTAAAAACGTTTCCCCGTTTAAAAATTTTCCCAAAATTTAAAAAAAATTTAGGATTTGGGATTATTAAAGGGATATCGAAACAAATACCCACGTTTGCCTTTTTTTGGGGAACCCCCCTCAGGAAAAAAATAAAGTTTGAAAAAAAATTCATAAAAAAACCCCTTTTTTGACTTTTTAAAAACTATTTTACCTTTTTTTTTGGGCCCAAAATTTTAAAAAAAAATCCATATAAATAAAGATATAAATACGTATTTTCTTTTTTTTTTCTAAACATATCTTTTTTTCCCCAAAAACTATGGCTGTCGTGAATCCAACTGTATTTACAAACTTTTAAAAAAACCCCAAACTTAAATGGGGAAAAAAAAAAGCAAATTTTTAACGTGGTTTCCCGTTGAAAAAGTCATGGGGGTTTTAAATCCCGGCGGGTGAGCAAATTTTTTTTTTTTAAAAATTTTATTTTAAATTTTTTTTCCCAAAACACTCTTCCAAAAAATTTTTTGGGGACTTTTTAAAATAATTTTTATTTTTTCCCATTAAAAAATCTATTACTTTATTAAAAGCTTTTTCCCCGGGAAAAGGAAATTTTAAAACCCCCCGGGAAAAAATAAGGTAATTTTTTTTAAAAAAAAAATTTGGGGCCTTTGGAATTAATTTTAGTGCCTACAAAAAACTAAAGATTTTTTTTTTTATCCCACCCCATTTTTGGGGGCGCGGGGTTTCTAATGCCCCCACTTTTCGCAAAAAACTATAGATTTTGATAGGGGGATTTTTAAAGGGTTTTGAATCTGGGCGGGGTACTGAGGGGGTTTTCCAAAAGGGTTTTTACAAACTCCCCCCCAAATTAAAAAGGGCATATTTTAAAATGATAAAAACCTTTTAACCCAAAACCCCCCTTTTTTTTAAAATTTTAAAAAAAACATAACACCCAACGGGTAAAAAGACCGTTTTAAAAAAAATATTTTTTTCCGTTTTTTTTTAAATTTTTAAATTTTTTTATACAAAAAAGGATTTTGGGGACAATTGCAAACTGTTTTAAAATTTTAATAAAAAAAACAAAAGTTTCTGAGGCAATAACGGTGATCTGAAGTCCACACATCAAAACTATTGAACTGTATTTTGTGAATGATGTTAGTTATGGCGTTCCATCAGAACTTTATTTTGATAGGGAAATAATGAAACGTTTTTAAAGAACCACAAAGGTAGTTGATCCAAAAGACACTTTTTTAATATAGTTCATTAAAAGGGTTTTTTTTATGTTTTCAGACTATCATTTTAAAAAGGCCTGTTTATAAAACTAACACGGGTAAAAAATTTTTAAAAATTTATCAATTTGCCCAACAAAAAATGGTGTATTTTATAAAAAAAACCCTTCTTACCAGAACCCTCCCAAATTGCAAATCAAAAATTTCCTCCCTTAAATTTTTTAAATTTAATCCACCCTCCCCCGGGGTTTACCCCTTTAAAATGAAAGGCTTATCACCTAATCCCCTTTCCTTTAAACTAAAGCTAAAACCCAAGATAAGGGGGGTGTTTTTTCTCCCAAAAAAATTAGCAATTTTAAATAACTCAATAAATTTTTTTTTAAAAAAAAACGTTTGTAATCAGATCAATAAAATTTTATCACAAAAGAAAATAAGTTTTATTTGTAAAATTAATAGAATTGCAATAAAACATTAGTAATAAAAAATAAGTCTTCTTATGCACAAAAGTGATGTACAAGTAAATAGCGCTTGTTAACGACGAGAGGCTAGTATAAATCCGGGGCAAGTGGCCCAAAAAATAATAAATATATCGAACATAATATTATGCTTAGAAATAGTGCATCAACACGATCATCAACATATCTAAACATGTGGATTC
The DNA here is from genome assembly GCA_039000515.1 of Timema cristinae. NCBI lineage: Eukaryota > Metazoa > Arthropoda > Insecta > Phasmatodea > Timematidae > Timema > Timema cristinae. The sequence goes on from JBCFYV010004600.1 coordinate 2,431, forward strand.
CGGAGGGGCGATAGGGTTGATCCCCCCCCACCCCGGAAAGAAAAAAAATCGAAAATATTGCAATATAATA
>JBCFYV010004600.1:5000-20358 GCA_039000515.1 Timema cristinae
ATTAAATTTGAAAGGAAACACTCTATACTAAGCACCTTCATCTTATCAAATATATTGTTCAGTTAGTAATTGTATTCTATTGGTTTTTTGAAAATTTTCCTTCTCCTCCCAATCATACATTTCTCTAACTCCCATTTAGAACACATCGTGTTAAATAATACTTTCTTTATCTAAGTATGACTTCCTACCTGCCAGCCAAATTTCTGATTTTAAACTATAAGATAAAAGTTTGTATTTATAAAACTCCCCCCGACCCCACCTTTAGATTTTCCTGAGTTACATTTTAAAATGCTCGAAACTTAATTAGTTATTTGGAAGTTGGTGCATATTACCGGTTCATGCCAAAAATTCAATTTTCTAACACACGGCACAGATATGTAGTTAGTGTCTAATAATTTTTGGTAGATTATTGGAACTCACCTTATTCCCCAACCCACTTTGAAAATTTAATAGACTAATGTTTATTTTGGTCTATCTGGATTGATTTATTATTTATTTATTCTGTCAAATTTTTATTTTTTCCTAACTCAAAAAGTATTTTTCTTTATTATACTCCATCCCTCACCACATATTTTCTCAGATCAATTTTAAATAATAATGAATAATTAGTTATTATCATTATTACTATCAAAATTATTATTATTATTTTATGAAAAAGTATAATTTGTGGTGTTTCCCGTACCAATTAATAAATTTTAAATTATTTACAAAACATGAGAGAAGTAATTAAATATATTATTTTTTTGAAATGTTGACCTCGCAACTCCCCTTCCTCCTGCAATACACAACCACGAGAAATTTCAAATTTTAAGTTTATTTGGACATCTTGGATGGTCCACCTTATACTAAGGACTACTAGAGTTTAGTAGGGAATGCTCGTTCACTTTAACCGGCCAGAACATTCAGCACTACTAACAGCAGCGCTGCTGTTAGACGTCCCTTGCTCGTAACCAAGCAAGTTTGCTTCATTCAATCATTACTGTGTAGTGCAGCAACTTTATTAAAATTATTATTCCACGACTTCTTACTACCCGTCGGGTTATACCCTAAGTATAATTACGCTAATGTGATTAGGAATTGGGAAGGTTAATTAGTTGAAGTGAACCCGCAATTGCGTGGAGGGAAGTGGAAAACCATTGAGGAACCCCCCCCCAAGTTCTGAATATGGTGTTATACACCATGACTGTCCCTAAAGATTCTGATGTCAGTATATTATGTATTATTCCCTTCTTAACGAGATGGAAATTGGAGTCATGATTCATATTTTATTTGCTACATAACATTTTTTCACCTAATGAATATGAACACGACCCGTCATCCCTAACTGGGCTTAATTTCCTTAAAAAAAAAAAAAGCAAATTAAAATCGCCTTTTATTTGTGTGATTGTATCCCGAAAATGTTATCCAATGGAAAGAAATATCACCCTTGAATCTAGCATTTATTAGAATTACGAAACAAATAGTAATGTGAGTTTCATGGCAGTTGTAAACGTGTTCACCCCCTATATATTACTTATGGAAAAGTCCCTTCTATAGGTTTAATTTAATGATTTGTTTAAATATTTTTACTTAACTGCAAGATATCACATTGCATTTTAAACCATAGTAAAACAAATCGATCTTGCTTCATTATGTGGTCGTAGTCCTATATAAAAGAAAAATCTCCCCATGCAGGTGGATATATGTTTTATGTTAATTCCGTCAATCTTAAACACATACTGTTAGGAACATTATTTTTCTAATTTATTAAATCACGTTTGGCTGTAGTACACACATGAATATGTTTTTATACAAGAACATAAATTATTGTAGTACATGAACAAATGTATATAGTAACCATATTAATGAAGCACTAAGGTATTTGGGTTGACGTAAATGAATCACTTTAAATTATTGTAACTTTTCAATATAAATTTAATAACCCACTTGTAACGTAGGCCCTTCATAAACCATTTAGTATGTAAATAGTGAAAACGGTGAGAATTAATTAATGTTTCAATCGAGTGGTGTACCAAAACTAATATTTTAAAGTGGCAATATTATAGACAGCTATATTTGTGTTATATTATAGTTGGTAATAATTTATGCCCCACCTCAAAGGTTGTAGATAATATTTTGTGTCCTCCCACCAATATCCCTCCACCCCACCCCCCCTCCAGTTGGAAAGGAAAGCGTTGTCCTCTAAGAGCTGAGCTTCAATTGCCGCATCCGGTGTAAAATATGGGTATTATTTCCAAATGGTACCCCCCACTCGCTAATCCTCAAATTTTAGGTACATTCAATCTAAGATGAAACATTCCCCTCATCCTGGGTTCATTTAGTGGTAAATTGAGGTATTGACTACTCAACACGGGTAGTAAAGATCTCACAATGAAAAAACAACACCTAATTGTGTGATTGACTATCAATAGTATGACGAGCGAAGCATGTATAAGTGTTGGGCCGAGGTAGCGTTATGTAAAAAAACTATTTCTAAGAGAGTTTTTAGGTGATAGCTCCAAGCCAAGTGGCAAAAAAATAGGTTGAAAATGGCATGACACTAAAAGCAATTTGGGTATTCCTTAAGCGAATTAGAAATAATAATAATTGTTATAAAATTCATTTGAGTTATGCAAACCATCTTTCTGCTTCAAAATCAAGAATAGTCAGAGTGAATATCTAACAAAAGAGGTAGCACATTTCGAATGATTGTGGGCGTCGTAACTAAAAATTTTGGTAATTACCCCTCCCAACAACCCTTCCCATCTTTCCCCGTTACGCTCGAATTAGTGACACTCTATATAAAACTAGTAGAACAGACAAACCGTAGAAAGTAAGATTATTTCCTCAGAGTCTACAAACTAAACTTAAATACTAGAACAAATACAACTCCAGCCCCCTGTACAGTTTAATTATCAATTGGTGAAAGGGAAATAAGCACAGTCAACCAATGATACGTTTTCCTTTCGGAACAATTCCGAATCAGAACCCGGCGACTTAGCATCCCGTATACAAACACGCTACCAACTGAGATAAAGTGACGACTGATGATTGAGATCACATTTAGTACGTTTAAGGGTTGTACAAAATAATTCTATATTACGTGATTAAAAAAAAAATTACACCTCTAGTACACAAATAAACACTGGAACGTTGGTATTAACGCTATAAAAAACTAACCAGATCTACATAATCATTCGCACTCAAAAATATAACTTGTTTTTAACAGTGACGCGGAGTCGGGGTGTAGTGTATGTTCTTCTTTAATATTCATTCAAGTAACTTAAATTATAAAAGGACTTAGCTGAGATTTAAATGTATTTATTGAATGATCAAAATACAGTTGTAAAATATTTTTAATGGAGTTCGGCCATTTCATTTTATTCTTGGTACAAAGGCACCTGACGTTCTCAAATGTTGAGAACCCCTGTGTCTAAGTTCAGATATATGTTAATGTGTTATATAACACTCTCTGGTAAAGCTTTGTCAGTTCGAATTAACTTAGTATTAATTTAACCGAATATGGGTTGGGTGCCTGTAGTGATTCTGAAGTCTCTATATAAGCGAGGTCCCTCGATGTTAATAACCTTACTCTTGGGTATGAAACTTAAAAACTAAAACGAACTTAACTACAAATGGTGGCTATCTAGCTATATACATATTTCTAGTATACAATGTATGGAAGCAACTATGGTTGTGCTTTTTTCAAATGAGACAATAAATGGGCACTTTTAATATGTGTGTGTTTTGAATATACATTCTTAATCCAAGTCTTAAAAAGGAGCCTATGTATAACGACTCATCTTCTGTGACCTAATGTTTTATTTACTCAAATTAATAATTTATGTTTGTATTGAAATATTAGAGGGTTATAAGGGAAGGGTGCCCAGTTTACTCCACCCAATAAATGACGCCACTGGATTCTAATTAAACCGCTATGTATATGAGGTATCATTTTAATCATAGATATAATTAATTAAAAAATGATGAATTATTTAAGAATGGTTTTTATGAACTGTATAGACGCCCCTTTTTCTCGCTCAAATGAAATAAAATCAAATTATATCCATTAGCTTTTAGATTTAGATTAAAGGGCAACAAACTTTCTAGTTCAAACCCTTTTAAAAAAGGTTAAGATATATATAAAGTTAATATGAATACTTTTTATTGAGACCAGTGATGGTTAAAGTAGCTCTCATTTTATGATTATTAAGTCAACAGAGTAAGGTATAGTAATTTTAAGCTAAAATGTCAAATTAAAGTTTTAAATGTACTATTATAATTATACAAACATGTACATTTTGTTATATTCTAGAAGTATGATGATATTTTTCACTGACAAAAATATGTTTTTTTCAAGTAAATAGAGTAAGCTCTATTAGTGTTGTTTTTTCATTGTATCTTCGACCCAGTCAAATGCTTTCCACATTAATAGCATTTAGAAGGTAGGTATGAGGCTAGATTTAGAATTATGAAAGTACCCTCGTTTGCGTGGAAATCGAACAATTACGTATAATACATCGAGTAATTGAGTCAGTGCGCGGTATGCACATTTTTGTCCTCGATCATTATTTATAGTATAAAATCTTTCTTTCAAATGACGATGAAATACATATTTAAAAAAAATAGTATATCACTAAACTAACAACCCCAGAAAATAAACCAATCAATAACCATAAATCTAATCCTATACAAATCACAAGGGATGAGGAAGCAAGAAGGAGTACCCGCCAACAACGTCGAGAACTCAAAACAAATCACTATTTATGTGGTTTGAAAAAGAAACAAAATGAAAGTTGCGTCGCCGGAAACAATGATTTTTTGTTATGGTTTATCATCAAGTCGTTTACTATATATTAGGAATGGAAGGGAGGAAAGGACTGAGCTGCCTAAGACCACCCTTCAACAGTACATGTAAGATGCGAACGGAGAAGAGAGAAGAGTTAGAAGATTAAGCCTGTTTGCCACGAACTCCAGTTTGCCAACCACATTGCCAACAAAACATCTTATTTTGTCTAATCGAATTGTGATCTCTATTTATTGTGCTCATGATGTGCCCGAACATGACATCTGTGCCGTGAAACAGCCAATTTAGAAAAGATATAATGTGTGTGGGCCAAACTTGATGCTCAGTTAGACCAACCATAATATTAGAAAAAACACAACCTAACAAAATTGAATTTAAGGTCAGAACTTTGTAGCTCCATTTGTGCTCATATGCCCCCGAAATGAACATTTGTGCTTTAATAATAATAAAAACTAAAGAACAATTATAGATGTGTGCTGCGGGTCTAACTTGAGTCTTCCTATGACCATAACCTAGTAGAAAAAAATTACAAGCAGGCCCGCCCACATTTTTAATATCACTGTAACAACATTCTGTTTTCAACCATTCGTTAAGTTTTTATTCCGTTTGTGCTCATAATTATGTGCCCCAAAAATGAGTAATTTGTGCTCTATAATAGAGAAAATCTAGAAAACAGATTAATAGTGGAGGGCTACTTGGAGCTCTGAGGTCATGGAATCGCCTTCATTAAATGTTATTCTAAAAGCCTAGATTCACAGCCTAACGTTAATTTTTCCGGCACAATGAGCACAAACAGGAACAAACAAATGTGAATACAGAAATTTGTTATAAAGTGATATTTTAAAAAAGTGGCTGGCACAGCTTGAACTATATTTTTCTACAGTTTATGATAATGAGGACAGACTTCACGTTAGCCCGCCACATTAAATGTTCGCTAGATTTTCTAATTTAAAAGCACAAATGTATCATTTCGGCACATATGCAGCCAAATGGAACACAATGGGATTACTTAAATAAATTTTGGTTTATGTTGTGTTTTTTCAATATGTGGCGGCTAGCTGAGGACTCAAGTTGGCCCACAACAATTAAATATTTTCTGAACATGGCTGCGCATTTTAAACAAGCACAATGTCAGTTCAGGCACATAAGGAGCATAAAATAAGAGCACAAACGACATTAACAAAACAAAGAGTTGTTTTGCGGAGGCAATGTGCGAGGAGCCAACTTGATCCACGTCATGTTTGCATCTAGGCAGTAATAGTTGTCACTTTTTGTAGAGATGGAGAGAACACAAGCGAACCTAGCGTTAGATATATTTTTACCACTCAAAGCTCATAACATAATTATCACCTCTGGCCATCTGGCTGCAGACGTGGCATTCTTGAGGGTATCCTCTTGCTTACAAATCTTACGTTTTTCTTGCCCTAGAATTTATCCATCCGTAAAGAGGCTACCACATTTTTGTATTTTCTTACGTTATTTATGAAACTAAAAAAAAACCAACGACAATTCCATAAAAACTGTTGAGTATTTTTTTCTCACAGCGTGAATAGAATCCTGAGTAATGCTTTGCGCAAATTACTTAGGAGGTAATTAAGTATAAATCTTATTTATAAAACAAAGACCGATATTTGGTAACAAAAGCCCATGTTGTAAATAATATCACCGGTAATAAAAATAGTTACACTGTGTGAATAAAAATAACATTACTCAAATTTATATAATAGTAGTATATAATAATTCTTACAATAATAATAAATATCGTAAGGCATCTAGTCAAAACCAATCATTTAAGTTATATATATATTATACTATTATATATATAATAGACCATTAGTAATATTTACTGCAAAATATTATTTTATACCACTATAATTTATATTTAATTGATTAATACCATAATTAAAAAAAATATGTTCATATATATCTCAGTACGCTAAACGAAAATCGGGCGCATTTCAGACAAATTGAAAGCGTGGGTGTTTTATGGAATATGGTTTCCACTTTCATTTTGCCTTTCGAATAAGTTGTAAAAGTCCCCATAATGTTGAATCAGTTACGCATATATATTAATACAGAGCGTAAATCGATGTCTGAGAATGTGATTTCTTATTGTAATGTTTCGTTACCTTATGACCGAGAGATTATTAAGCAAGGCAAAAATATCGGAAAATTTAATATAAAAACAAGGTGATATAGATGAGTGTTTGTGAACTACAATGATCTGTTGATGTAGGAATATTAGTCAAGTTTTTAGAAAAATAATTGAGAGTAACTACCGATATTTGCATCATTTGTGCTAATCTATATTCTCAGATGAAACAACTAACAGAACCTTGTTACTTTCCGAAGATAACCGAATGTTATTAGAATTTACAATTTTAGCAAATGGACTTAGGTCCAACTGCCTTTTAGAAGACCAAATGCCTTCTATTTAGGCTAATCTGCTTTCTATGGCCCCAATGCCGTTTAGGCCAAACGCCTTTATAGCCAAATTGCCTTTAGCGCAAAATAGACTTTGTGGTTCATATTAAGCCCATAATGCCTTAGGGCAAATGCCTGTTAGGCCTAACTCACTTTCTGCCGCGTCCCCTGTTGGCCACAGGTTACCATTGAGGAAGCTTATGTGAAGTTGTTCGGTGATTAGACTGTCCTCTATTTTAATGAATTTATCTGTTTGGAGCACTAATGGTCCGTATTCAGATTCTTTAGTCACCCAGATCTTCTCTACAACAAAATTTTACTGGGATAAGCCTATAATGCGCAATGTGTATTATGCGATAGCAGGTGGTTAGCGTGAGCAAAGTTAGCACATATGCGTTGTAGGAGAGACAGACACTCATATCCATTTGTTGAAGCTTCCCAATCATGTAGACAAATATTAGACAAAAACCTTTTTGTGATGCCTTCAGATCAGGTCAAGGACCCTTGCGATCTGTTCCACCATAGAGTACAGAAAAGACGAGTGTATTAATAAATTTAGAATCCTTACGATCACTACCTTGGAACACATATGCTCACTTTGCGAAAGAGTGTGATGTTTAAGACAGAACACCATATATGGCTAGATGAAAAAATATAAGCCAATATTTTTATGAAAATTTTCAAAAATTTTTCGAGATGCAACTAATATGGTGAAATATCTGTGAGACACTATGCGTCTACATATAATACGATCAAGACATAATTCCCTCAAACTTCTTCACCAATTAACACAAAGTTTTTGAAGATACATGCTATCCAAGACACCAATTAATTCGACAAAGCCCCCAGAAATAAACAGACTCGCGTTGTCAATAAGGCTGCTTGTTGAAATTATCGTAACTTACAAGTATAAAACTTAAAAGTTTTATTAAGGAGCGAAACATTTTAAATCAGATTTCAGCTGACAACGCTTCTAAGTAATAAAGAAATATGCTAGGAATTTCTTTGAGCAAATTTCATTTAGATCTTGGTTGCCGCAATAAATGGCGATGGGCGCCAATGGGTTTTGTGACACCACTGCCTTAGCCTTATCGAGTGAAGTGAAAAGGTTCATTTGCCTCTAAAGAAGCGTCCTAAGCTCTCTAAAGACAATGCTGCTGGATATGTTTCCTTACATATACTAAAACCTCCTCTAAATAATAAAAACACAATATAATGTACCAATCGATGCCCGGAAGTTTCAAGAAGATGTGTAATGCGTGAAGACTTTACGTCAAATTGAAAGAACAATAAGTCTGCCTTCAAAAGTGAATAAAATGAACCCACTTTAGCGAACCCAATGAGATAATAATGACCAAGACTATAGGGCCTTGAGTGCTCTATGAAGCCCCAGATGATGGTTACGGAAAAACTTAGTATAGAGAAACCAATTAAGAACATATATTAGACTACTTAATTATTAGACCAAGCCATCATGAGCACGACTCGAGGAGCTTCGTAAATATGGCGACACTTCTCCAACAGAAATAGTGATCGATGGAAAGAAGTACCGGTTGCGAAAAGCGCTCACTGCCACTCTACCTTTTGGCTCCCGTTTTAGTCGAAGAGCTTCCTCACACTTCTAGTGAAAAATGCTTCAATAATCAGGAAGAGACTCTAGATTATTTGACACACAGCTAGCAATGCGGTAAACCGGTAGATAATTAACTAGAAGATATGGTACTCATATAGCTCGTGAACAATATGAAAATGAATAATTAATGTTGAAGCAATGTGAGGCTCTTGTTGATCCGGAATATATCTTACTTGGGAGCAACCTCCCTTGATGGTCGAATAGGACTGACACATTATGAAAGTGAGGGAGAAAAAAAAAAACAATAATTTGTTCCACCCATCAACAGGCATACATGACACCTTAAGAGAAGAAGCTAATTTTAAAAAGGAAAAAGTTTACTTTCTAATCGGACACATAAGCCAGAGGACATAAAAAAATTACGTGCATTTAACTAAAAAAACACACACAATCTAAGTAGCAAGGCCAACCTTCACGTGACCATAGACGTTACTCCCTCATTGTTTATGTGAAAAAGAGGGAATAAAGGTGCGAGAAGATTTTCAGAGACGATGCATTTTTTGGCTACAGCCAAATATGGAGAAAAAACTGAGCAGTTCTATCTAGATAGGCTCCTGGCCTGAGCTGTAGATCCAAACCGCAGACGATCCAATCCGAATAGAAATCCACCTACAATAAACAAAAAGCAAATGAAGACAAACAAAAAGCTGATCCAAATGAGTAAGGCAATGCGCCCGATGATATAATTCCAATTCAAAAACCTTACAGTGAGGTGAAAGATTTAGTATTATGGCTTCCAAACGCAAATATAGCAGCTAAAACGTCCTCTCTTACCATCACATTTATAGCAACATCTGTTTTTAAATCGTTTCGTTATTAATGTGCTAAAAACAAAATTAATAATCTCTAAAATTATTGATAGTCTATTATAAATAAATTAAAATTGAGACGACTGGTTTTAGTTGAAACAGTTACCTAATGCTCAAATGTCCTTGTATTAATTGTGATTGTGATCGTTTTTATGCGTTCTATATAAGGTGTTGTCAACTAAATTGCTATAGGATTCCCAAATTAATTTATTAAACAACATTTTTTAACATATTAATAAAATAAATCACAAACATTTCTAAGTGAGGTAAAAATGCGGGTAAATGATTTTTTGGAGCGAGTATATTGACATTCTGAAAACAACTTTTATCCAGACTCTGATGATTCTTAAATTTTGCTAAATCAAACTCAAGATAGTATGAAGACAATATTGTTTGAATAATATTAAATGCAATGAGTTCAATCTCATTATGTTTATAAAATTACATAGTGTGAATGTAATAAGAATCACGCAAAGGTCTCATAAAAGTAAAATCCCCACATCAAATTATTATTATAAGTATACATATTTCACTTTGGTGAAAATATAAACAACAACGGTATTGTATCTACATCTACCATTGATTTAATAGAAAATATATAAGCGTTATGCGTTCTATTACTAATCAACACAATACATAAACTCGAATACTAATCAAACCTTTTACCAACTAGTTACACAGTTTATGTAATGATTATGATAATTATACATATCAATACTAGTTATAATTTTAAATCTACTAATTTCAAATTACGATATTATAATAGTCGATGCGGGTAGTAAAATATATATGTGCACAATACTGTTCGAGTTTGTAGTGGTGTAGGGAGAAATACCTTTCTATCTCTCATTTAAAAATACAATGCACTTTTCGTTGGAAAGAGACGCACATGATGACCCCTCACCCCATTTCTTTGGTGAAGAAGCTACGAGAAGGGAGACATGTCGCTTGATATAACCCCTTAGGAAAATTGCCACGAACTCCTCACTCGCTGGAGATTCACTCATCTACGACAATAACAACAAAGCTAAGTGATTCAATTAAACCAATAGTCGGGGCTTTTTGAATCAAAAAAAAAGCGTTTGGGAATACTATCTTAAAATGTTGAAACAGTTCATCAATCTTTGTAAACACCTTAAAATTAATCCAAACTAATAAAACAAAACACCAAGAACTTTTATATTTGTTAAGAAATAATATAAGTTAATAAAGTATTAGAATATAATATCACCTCTACGGAATGGCGATATAGACATTTCATAATCAGTATCTAGTACGGTTTTAAATTACTTACACATTCACCAGTGACGATGAAAACTTTAATAAAATCACAGGTGACTTTAAATAAATTTTTCAAGACGATATGAGAATAAATATTTTTTTATAGCGCGTAAGATTCACCAATGTATAAAAAATACGAAATATATAGTCAACAATGAATTGAGGCATCTGATTGTGCTCGAGCGTTTGAGTCCACTCAGTACACAAGTCCAGCTCGAGTTATTAATTCCAAAAAAGATTAATGACAGGATAGAATCTCAGTTATGTTCAAAAATTATGTAATACTTTTAGGAAGTTAGTGATGAGAAAAATAAACCTAAAAAATCACCACCAATGCTGTCAAACAACATTTGTACTTCTACTTAATAAAATAAACTGTAATCGGACGACTGTGCACCAGCTACAAGTCATTTTCATCTCTCATATAACAAATAGACTGATATTTTACTAAGAAACTCTGTAATAGTGTGTGGAGACGAAGTAATAAAACATAGATTCCTAACCATATTTTTACATGAAAACCCACCACCTAAGGCGTTTCATACAGGAAAATTCATATACACTGCTACGACTACTATCTTAATTCTCCATTACTCCATGGCAAATCGAGAATGATACAGAACACTTGCGCAATTAATAAAAAGGGGAACATCTTTGACCACCAAAAGAGCAATAACAATAAAGTCATATTTAATAATCTCACAAATTTATGTTTTTAATGATTGCTTATATCACAAAACTATTTGTTTCATTTTGAAATATTTTTCGCAAATAAAGTATCTTGTATTTTAACAGTACAAAACAATACAAGTTATAAGTATTTCGTATCTCAAATAGAGCGGAGAATGATCAAAATAGGAATAAACGCCGTATTAAAGTAAGCCCCCCCCGCTACCTTAAAGTCTCACACTTAATCATAGGAAATGAAAATTGCCATTTTTGTTTGTAATATTAAACAATACTAAAATAAAAAACATTAAACCAAATATTTTGCTCCTTCACTGAATTATTAAAATAAAAATGAAAGCATATGTTTTTAATAATTCAAAAACAATAGGAGTTTTTAACATTTAATTATTAATTATTAGTTATATTTCTCAAAAAAAAATTATTTCAATAAATTTATTTTGAGTGTAAGGAACTTATCTAAAACTATGTCAAACATATAAAGCATCCTAGGCCAAACAAAATACAACTGTTAATTGACTAGAATTCAACAAATTAGAATTAAACTCTGTATCCAGATATTCCGGATAATCTGAACAGGAGGGGCCATTATGGAGCAACATCCCTTTACCCCCTATTCTTGAGTTAGCCCACAAAAAAAAGTGCACCATTAAACTTGGCAAACAATCTACTAGTTTCAATTTCTGACTACTATCCAGGAAGAATAAATCAATGTTGACGGAAACCAAAAATTACATTTTAAGAATTCTAATTTAATTTCTGTCACAGAGTGCCTTTTTTGCCCAACTAGAACAAACATCTCTTCAGCTAGATTTATTCGGCAATTACAACTACCGATGACATTTTAAAACTCTTTCCATTTGTTTATTTCCCATTAGACGTCCACAAAGGGCACAGGTATGCCCCCCTTTGTTCCTTCAAATATTTGTGTTCAGATGAGCGGCGCACTGCACAGCACACACAAACTGAAAAGAAATTAAGCTTCAGTTGAAGAAGTATGTCATTATAATGATCTTATTACAATATCTTATAAAAACACTCTTACATAACTTCCAGAGTCTTCATGATTTGAGTTCACACTTAATAAAAATAAAAAAGATCTTGAATAAAGAAAAAACCGGAATGGACTACTCTGAATAGCTTCCATAAAGAAAAAGCTAATATTATAAATATATTCTCTTATAAAAAACTTTGTGTCGTGGCGGTGAACCGACGGGTAAGAGAGGAGAGCACCTGCCCATGGACGAATTAGCCCCCCATGAAAGAAAGCTTTCTCTCGTCCTAGATACATTTCAAACACTCACAGTATTTGAATATTAAACTAAAAAGATTGCTTAAGAATAGAAACACCACAACATTTCTATTTGCATTTAGAATTTTTTCAAAAAAATTAACAGGAGACAGTACCACCCCCTATCACACTATCTAGAATAATGCTAACTTGAGCGTAATAAAAACAAAATCAGTTTACGAAGACGCTCATAAATAAGTCTTCTAGGTCCATCTAAATCTTAAATAAAATAAATCAATCTAGGCAAGGACCACACAAGATAATTTCAAAAATGGTATAATTTTGAAAATTTTTTGCTAATAACTAAAAGTACTATTAATAGAATTTATCGAAAGCCTTTAATTTAAAAAAAATTGGCCCAGTGGAAATCACTTCAAACATCTGCTAGAAGGCATCAACTAAATATTCGATAATTTAGATATATTAAAATTAATATTTTAAGATCAGGCGACTCCTTGAAAACTACATATAGTTTTCGCATGAGTAAATACCAAGCATTTGACAAGTACAATTCCAGCTGCGTGAGTCGGAAGCGCATATCCTTTAAGACATATTGCGATAGTACATAGCAAAAGCAACTTTATTTAACTTACATTATAAAAAATCAGTGTTTTTAACGTAAACTGAGTATCTGATGACAGAAGCTCGGAAAATAAAACCTAACCACTTAAGACCTTATCAATCGCTTAGCTGGTGTGTAGTAGAGACTAAAGGAATAGTAGACATCACAGAAATAATAAATTACGATATTCAGTAAAATATTATCAACTAATTAAATCAGTGAATCATTGAAGTATCAAGAAAACGAGAATTATGTATTACGTGATCACAACATTTCTATAACAATCTTGCCAAAACGTACCAAACAAACTGCTTTGGTATCCGCATGGTCCTAAACTTTAAGGCTCGCTTTTGAAATAAAAATGGACTGCCGCAGAAAGCAGAACTTGGGGTTTGAAATTTTTTTGGGTTTTACTGAGGGGGTATTTCAAAAAACACTTTTCACTCTCCCTTTACGCAAATGTGGGGTCCCTTCCTCTAAATTGAAAAAAACCCTTTTCCCATCCCTTTAAATATTAGCACATTTAATACACATGCAAGCAAACCCCCAAAGGTAGTAAGGTTTTGTTATAAACAAATAAAAAAAAACAAAAAAACCCAAAAAGAATTATGATTACCAAAAAAAAGAACACAACACAACACTAAAAACAAAAAGATCACCTTTGTTTTTTTTAAGAAAAGGGCCTATATAAAATTTTCATTTCCCGACTGTTTAAAAGTAGTTTAAATTTCCCAAAGGGGCTCAGCAAACTGGGCCAAACGGGAATTTTTTTTTTTTCGATATCAGCATTTTTCATTTTAAAATTTTTTAAACATTTTTTTATAATGGATAAGGGGGAAAAGGGGGTTTTAAAATAAAGGGGGCACAAAACAATTGAAAGAAAAAAAATGGAAAAAATTTTTTTTTAAATTTCGACCACAGTATTTTTTATTTGAAGATTTTTTATCGTACATTTATGAACACACTGATTTTTCTACAAACTAAACTAATTCTAGAGCAAAACACACCCATTTCTCCACCGATAAAACAACCAATGATATACTTTCAATCAAAGCCTTTGGATTAGGGAAACCCGTTTATCCCAGAACAGTAGACCAAACCGGGTTTCCTACCGGCTGTTCTAAAAAATGTACAAAAATTCCCCCAAAATAAAATTTGAAATGAAATTTAAAAAATTTAAATTTAAATTTCCAAAAAATACAAGAGTAATTTTGCTTTAAGACCGTTCCAAGATTTTTTAAAAGTTAACCCCTTTTAATCAATTAAAAAAGTCATGGGAAAATATGTTTTTTGCTTGTGTCACACATAAAATAAAATTTTAAAAAATTTAATATTGTCTACCTTTTAAAAACCCCCAAAAATAAAAAGGTTTTTTTTCTATTAAATGAATGTAAAATTGAAAACACTTTGTACATGTACTATAAATTAGTGTTTGGGCGAGATGTGGGGGCATTGGGCCCCAATTTTAGAGTACAGTTTTCAACGTTACCCCACCAATTCAACTGCCCAAAATCACTCGAGATCAAGCGGATCTGAAGGGCTGACATATTTTTTTTTACCATTTTAAAATGCCACAACGTTCAAAGGGGAAAAGGGGCCCTTTTAACCAATATATATATTTTTTTTTAGAAAATTTAAATTTGAACAAAATTTTTTTTAAAACTAACATAATTAAACCCCTTTTTTAAATCAAAATATTTTTTTAAAAATCATTAAACGACTGTTTCCCTGTTTTGCTAAAAGCGTTTTTTAAAAGGTTTTTTCCCAAAATTTTAAAAATTTTTTTTTTTTACTTCGGGTAAAACATTCAATTTTGATTTTAAAAAGCTTTTACTATTACAAAAACGGGCCTAAAATTATTGTTTCCCCCCACGATTGAAACAAA
>JBCFYV010004601.1:0-18279 GCA_039000515.1 Timema cristinae
TCCCCCATCGATCTGTTTTCCCCCCCAAAAGGGGGGCCGCCCTTTGTACTTTTTTCCATGAAAATTCATGCCTTCCCCCTTAATAAATTTTTTTCCCGGGGTTTTCAGCCCCCCCCAACGCGTCAGGGGGTATCCCCTCCACCAGCCCCCCCCGCCAAAACCCGCTTTTAGAAGGCCCCGTCGTCCGCAACAACCAAACCCCGGGGCCCGGGGTTTTTGGGAAATCGTTCACAAGAACGAAGACACGGCCCACCCGGGGAACCCCCCGGGACTCCACCCGATGCTTTTTTACGGGAGGGCGTTTTCCCCAAAAATGGAAAAGGGGGTGGAAAGATAAGATTTTTAACCTTAACTAGGGAAAGGGCAGTTCAGGGGGGGGGTTTGAAAAGGGGAAAACCCCCCTCCCCAAAAACGGGCCCAAGGGGTTTTTTTATCAAGAAAACACACCAGTCAGCCTTTTATTTTGAATTTTCCCTAACCTTTCCCCCGACCGACAAGTTTTTTTGACTCCCTTCCCCCCCCAAAGCCAACTGCTCTTTTCCCCCCAAAAGCCCCCCCGCGAACATTCGGGGGGGTCCCCCCTTATTTTTTTCCCCGAAAAAACTTTTCCCAACAGTCAGAAGCGATCTTTTTTTGGGGGAAACTAGGGCCGGCCCCTTTCCCTTTTTTAAAACAGGATTTGGGGGCTTCCAGAGCCGGGGGGAAAGGGCTCAGGAACAGGGGGGGCGTTGAATAACCCACAAAAGGAAATTTTAAAAACCCCCAACACCCTTTTTGAGGACCGCGTTACTGAAACCCCCGATCCGGGGGGCCCTTTTTTTTTCTTAAGGGGAAAACCCCTGAAAATTTCGTCACCCTCCCCCGGGTTCGGGGTTTTTTCCCCAAGGGGGGGTGAGCCCCTATACCTGCCCACTTCCAAAGGCACCCCCGGCTACGGGTTTTTATCGGGGGAAATTGCGCCCCAACCAGCGAAGCATCGGCCTTTTTCCCCCCAGTTGGGGCCCCCCCTTTTTTCTCACAATAGGGGGCCCTTGGGGGGGGGCCCCATAATTCCTCGTATTTCCCCCAAAAAACCCGTCCTGCACGAACAGGGTCCCAATCTTTTTTCCCCCCGACACTGTTCCGGGGGTTCTGGGGGATCTCCCGAACCGCATGGGGGTTTTCGCTCCATTTTGGCCCCTTTTTTACCGGGGGCCCCCCCAATTTGCCAAAACCCCCCCCCACCGATTTTTCCCCGACGCCCAATGAATCGGGGGAAAAAACCTTGGGGCCCCCCTTTTAAACCTTTCCCGGGCGAACTTCGAGCGACCCCCAGGGGGAAGTTATGAACCCCCCCCCGACGATTTTCCCGCGTTTGAAAGGGGGGGTTTGGGCCCAACCCTCTCTCAACCATTCTAAAAAACCCCCCCCCATCAGTGCCTTTAGGGGGGGGTTTTTCGGGGGGGCTAAAGGACACCCCCGCGTCCCCCTTCACGAAACGGGGTTTTTTCCGATCTACTCAGCTAGGACTTCAGCACTAACCGCCTTTTGATCCCTGGGGGAAAAACAAAATCTGGGAAACCCCGGGGGTTTTACTGGGGGGAAAAATTTGAAATCTTCTAAATGAACAAATTTATTTTGAAAATTTTTTAAATTTTTTGGTTTTTTCATACTCTCTCCAAAAAAAGGGGTGATTTTTTTTTTTAAAAGGGCCCTACTTTTTTTATAATTTTGAATATTTTAAAAACGGGTTTACAAATATCCCAAATATTTTTAAAGGGGCTTCCCCAATTTTAAAATTTGGCCATTATTATTTTTAAATTTTTTTTATTTTTAATATTATTATTATTAGCCCCCCATCTTATTTTTCCCTTTTGGGGTTTAAAACATTTTCCTAATTGAAATTGTAGGGGATTGTAAAAATTAAAAAATAAAAAGGCCCAAAAAAACATTTTTTAACGGAACCGAACCACGGGGGGCCTGGTTTTCCCCCCACATTCACAAATTTTTTCCCAAAGGGAAAAAGGAAGGGTTAAAAAATCAGAAAAAACTGTGCCGGAAAAAAGGGATTGAGCCCCAAAACCCCCCGCACAGAATTCGACACCTTACCCCTAACCGCCCCCCCGGGGGCCTTTTAAAAGCAAGTGTTTAAACTATCACTGATAAAAAAAGTCAAAAAATCATGTCAAAAGAAATTTTTCCCCCACACTAAAAAACCCAAAACATAAAAAATTTTGCCTAGCGCTGAAAAACTAGACTCCCCCGGGGGTCGAGCGCGCCCCCTTGAAAAATAAAACCCCTTTCTATTTTTCACGCGCGCGCTCGCTCCCCGCTCCCCTCCTTTGTGGCCACCCCCTTTAAAAACCAATGTTTTTCATTTTATTTTTAGCCCCTCGCGCCCCTTTCGCGCGCCATCCCCTACCCTAAGGGGGGAAAATGTTCGCAACGCACACCCCCCCCAAACGGGGGATGGGGTACGGTAGCCGCAAAAAATTTTTTCCTTTCCCCGCCAAACCAATTTTCTGCAAGAGGGATGTGTTTGAACACCCCTTTTTTGGGGCTTTTAAATTTTCACACAAAGGATTTTTAATTTTTTTTTTTTATTGAAATAAAAACAAAGAAAAAAACCCCCCCCGTTTTAAGCCCCCGGTTTTATGGGGGAAAAAAGGGGGGGTTATCATGGGTAGTCGTAAATTTACCGGTAACGAAAGGCATAGCCACCCCAAATTGGGAAGGGGGGTTTTGCCTGGGCGAAAAAATTTCCCCAACAAAAAAGGGCCCGGGAACCCCTATTTGGGTTTTTTTTTTTTTTTTTTAACTTTTACTAATCGAAACTTAGCGCACTTCCCTAAAATCTCAAAAATTTACATAAGCCAACACAGTAAGATTTCATCAAAATTTATTGATTTTAAAAATTTTGAAAAAAATTTTTTTAAAAATAATTTTTAAAAAAAAATAAAATAACTTTGAATTGCCGAGTATGAAACTTAACTATAAAAAAAAATTATTTTTAAAATTTTTTTTTTCCCCAAAAAAAACGGGCCAAACGGCGTTTCCCCCCTTTAAAACCCCCCCCAAAACCCCCGGGGGTTAAAAAAAAGTTTTGTATTCATAAACCAACATCTTATTCGGGGGATATCTGGGTACCTGGGGGAACCTCCTCTCAAAGTGAAAAAAACACGGTCTCCTCAAAGGGGTTTTTAAGAGCCTAAAAAAATAAAACAAAAACGATGTTAAACCGAAAGTTCCCAGAACCTTCACTGCCCCACCTTTTTTTTTTTCGGGGGGGTTTTTTTAACCCCCCAAAAAAATCAAGCCAGTTTTAAAAAGCCAAAACCCGGCTGATGCAATTTTTAGCTTACTCGGTTTTTTTTCGGTTTTTTGCGTTGTTTCATTACCCACTCACCCCCTAAAGGGGAAAAAAAAAATAACGGGGCAAACTTTTTCCCTGTTATTTCACCCCAAATTTTCTAAAAAAGGCATTTTCTTTTTCTTTTAAGGGGTTTTTTTTTAGCACCGCCTTAATTACCCTTTTTTGGGGTTTAAACGCTTAGAAACCCAAAATTTTAAATTTAAGGGGTTTTGGAAATTTTAAAAGTTTTAATTTTTGAGGAAATGCACCGATCGGGTCGAACCCTCATTTTTCCGTCTTTTGGGGGAACTAACAAACAAAAGAGTACGCGTTTTTGACCCGCGCCACCAAAACAGGATTTGACAATTTCCCCCACTGGGGTTTTTAAACCCCTGATTAACCCCCACAAATTTCTAAAAAAAGAGCAAAGGAACTTTCCCAAATTTTTCCGGAAAGATTTTAACTTCCCTTCCAGGCCCCCACGACACCTTACCATAAAACAAAACTACTTTTTTAGCTTTTAATTTTTCCCCAAAGTGCAGCAAGGGGAAGCCCGACGTGGGGGAAATGAGAGTAGTTTTATTCACGTTTCTGCCCCCTAAAAAAAATTTTACTGAAAAATTTAAAATATTTACCAAAATCGCTTGGGGGAAAAAGGGGGAGCGGGCCTTTCATTTTTTAAAATTTTGAAATTTAAAAAAAAAAAACAAAATAAAACAAATAAAAACAGTTTTAAAAAATTTTTTTCTTTTTCGCTATTTTTAAAGGGGCGGTTTTGGGGTTTTACTTTAAAAAGCTTCGGGGATTTTTTTAAATCTCCCACCCTACCTCATTTTGGGGTTTTAAAACGGATATTTAACATGTCAATAAATTTAATAAAAACTTGGGCCCAAAATTTTAAAATTGGGGAAATTTTTTCCCTTTTAAAATTTTTTTTCCCCCACCAAACTATTATTTTTTTTACGAAGCTTATCTTTAAAGTTTTTAAAAATTATTTGTAAATAAAAAATTTTATTTCTTGCTAAAAAACCCCATTTTTTAAAAAAAAAATCTCTTTGGGAAAAAAAAAAATGATTGTATTGAAAATTTCGGCATTTTTTTTTTAATTTATTTACTGTAACAAAGTCCCGTTTTGCAAAGGGGGTAACGGGGCAACCTATTTTAATTTTTCTTGGGGCTTGAAAAAAATCCGACAAATACCAGATACACTATTTGGGTTTGGGGTTTTTTTATTACTATAGGACTAATAATCTTTACCAGCCAAAAAAGAGCTAACATTTGGGGCAATACTGAGACAGAAAGTTTTACAATATTTTTTTTTAGCACCGCGTCTTACTACCTGTTCGGGCATAAAATTATGTACTTTTAACAAAAAGGGTTAAAATTTGGGGAAGGGAATTCTAGAGGCAGGGGGGGAACCCCCTTCTCAAAAACCCCCAAATTGCCCCCAAACCTCTTTTTCCCATCTTATCTACCCCAAAACCCCAGGGGCCCAAAACCCGAATCTGCCCGGCGATACTAGATAGGGAAAAGGGGAAAATTAAAAGAGGGCCCCCAAAAGACGGAGTCCCTGAATAACCCGAAAACGAGGGGGGGCAAAAAAGGGGTACAAAGATGTAAAAAAAAAAAAAAAGATCCAAAAAACAAAAGTAATTTCTTTAACCCAAATAAAAAATTTTTAAATTTTTTTTCCTTTTTTTAATTATTAATTTTTAACCCTTTCCCTGGGGGAAAAGGGCAAACGGGGGTTTCTGGGGATTTTTTTAAAAGGGGGGGGTTTGGGGTCTTTTAACATGGAATTTTTCTGAAAATTTGAACCAAAAAACCACAAAACTTTTTTCCCTGGACTAAAATTTTTGCAATTTTCCCTTTGAAAAATTAACTTCTAAAGGCCTTTTTCCCTACCCAATTTTTCTATTCGGAGTTTTCTTGAAAGGAAAAAAACCCCCGAGGGATTTAATTTTTTAAAAAAAACATCAAGCTATCAAATCCGGGAAAAGGCACGCGATAAGTGGCCAAAATATTTTTTCCCAACCCCGTTGTGGGGGGGTTTAAAACCAAGGGTTTCCCAAACTGGGGGCCCGTGAGAAAAAAAAAAAAAATTTGGGAAGTTTGAAAAAGATAAAAGGGGCCCTTTTCATATTTTATAAAAAATTAGACCAATCTAAAAAAATTTTACCCGTTTTTTCTCCAAAAATTTAAAATTTTGTTGGGGGTGGGGACCCATTCAAAAATTTGAGAACCGTCGGGTACATTTCTCAAAATTTTTTCCCCCTTTCCCCCTTTTTTATTATTTTCGAATTTCGTACTAAACCAACGGGTAGAAAGACGTGAGGGAAAGGGGAAAAATAAGAAAAAAAGATTTTACAAAAAAATTGATTAATGAATCAATAGCCAAGCAAAAAAAATTTTCATCCTTTGCATTTTAGTGAACAGTACCACTAGAAATCATTCTGCCAAAAAATATGATGAAAAGTGAAAATTTACCAGACAGGGAACGAACCCTTTTGGAAATTAGCTCTGGGGAAAGCTTTGGGGGTACTAACAAAGGGCCGGGGGGTTTGTTTCCCCGGGGCCCGGGGTCATTTTTCAATTTTCAAATATATACCCAAATTTTTTTGTTTGGTTTAAAAAAAATGTGAAGTTAGGGGGCATTCAATTACTTTTTAAAAAACATCTTTAAAAACCCTTTTTTTGGGGAAATTTGTAGTGTGATTTTTAAAATTTTAAAAATTTTTGGGTTATACTATTTTTCCTTTTATTAAGGGGGACCCCCCGTACGTCCTTAAATCCCCCCCCTCCCATAACCTCTCTCCCCCCAAAAAAAACTCCTCTTTTTGGGGGAATTTTCTGTTTAAAGAACTAACTGTACAAAACCCAAAAACCCGCCTCGATGGGGTATTGGCAAAACGCCTTTTTCATTTTTAGCTTGACTGCTGAACGGGAATCGATTTTTTAATCCGGTGGGAAAAAAGGGGGGGTTTTTCCCCAAAGGGTTTTCCCCCCACTCTCCTCCACGCAAATGGGGGTTCACTTCCTCAAAAATTTCCCAACCCTTTTCCCCAAATTTCCCAATCCTTTACAAAATTTAAATTTTTTAAAATAAAACCCCAAAGGGGGAGAAAAACCCCGGGCTAAATAAAAAAAAACAAACCCAAATACTTTTTAGGGGGGGTTTTTCAAACTTAGTTCTTTTGTAAAAAAACCGGGATTCCGACACTAATTTTTTATTTACTCAAGTATTTAATTCACTTTCTGAACCCAATGATTATATCAGCACAGAAAAAATTTTTTTTCTAAGTGAAAGAGCCTACAAGTTTTTAAACCCAGGGAAAGGGGTTTTTTTTACGGGGCCCCAAAAAGGGTTTTTTTTCCCCCCCGAAAAGGGGAAATTTTTGTCTTAAATCTAACCTCAAGAAAAACCCGTCTACCCTGGGTGGGGGGTTTAAACCCCCGAACCCAAACCCCCCAGCTCGACGATGGTCAAGTGGTTTTGGGGGGGGGGCAAACCCCTTTTTCCCCCATGGGGGGCATTAAATTTTGGGACTCGAAAACATCGAACCGGGACCAGAACCAAAAAAGTCTCAACCAACCGAGTTAAAAAAATTTTCCTTCGGGCAAACGTTTCATTTTTTTTTATGTACCTTTACTACCCGGGGGGCAATTAAACCTTTTTTAAAAACCCAAGTGAACTAAATATAAAATTTTTCTCTTTCCTTTTTAAAAACCTCATTAAATTGGCCCCGGGCAATAAAAGTCGTTTTTTTTTTAGCCTTATTTCGCTCTCGGGGGAAGGGGAATAACGACACTGGGCGTTTGAGAAACTACAGAAACCCCCCCCCGGGGCTTTAAACCCCATCATAAATTTTATAGATGTTATCGAAACCTATAAAATCCGCTTTAATGGCTGAACAAACTAAGGGTTTTTCTTTTGTGTTAACGGGTCTGTTGATTACGGGAACGTCTCGAAAATTTTTGGGCGGGGCCTAAACAGGGTGGTTTTTCCTTTAAATTTTTTCCCCTTTTTTCCCCCTCCACGCAAGAGGGTAGATTTTCATTTAAAAAAAAAATTCCCCCCCTTACCCCTACCCCGTTTTAAGGGGTAAAACAAAAAGGGTTTTTTTTAAAAACCCCCAAAAGAAAAAAAAACGTTTTAAAAAAAAAATATTTGCACAGTTTAACGCCTTTAAAAGGGGAAAAGACGTGATAAATAATTGTTCACAAAAGGAAAATCCTTTTAAAGGGGGGGTTTTTGGGGGGAAAATTTTTTAAAGGCGTATTTTTGCAGTTTGAAACCCCAAAAATTTTTTTTTTTTCAAAAAAAACAAAAAATTTTTTCATAAAAACAATTTTTAAATTTCTTCCCCAATACCCAACATTGTTTTTTATCATCAAGGGGGGCCGTAATTTTTAAAAAAAAAAAATTTTTTTTCTTCATTTAAAAAATTTTTTATCTAATGTCACCCTGCCGGACGGATATTCAAGAACCATGTTCGTAAAACAAAAACCAAACCCAAAAAAAATCCACACATAACACAACCTGAGCGAATAGTGGAAAATTTTTACGCATAACCCTTTGTTCACCCTTTTTATACGAGCATGAGGGTTTTGGGAAAATTCTTCTGTTTTTTTTTTTTTTTGTGGTAAATAAAAAAAGATAAAATGCCACTCCTAAAAAAGTAATTTTTACGTCTGCCATCTTTAAAAAAAATCGTTTTAAAAAGGTATTTTACAATTATCTAGTACGCCTTTCATTATACAAAGGGGTTTTTTAATTTATTAAGTAAAAATAAAGACAAAAACATTTTTTTCTACAAAACATATCATTATAGTATTACTCGTATTATAACCGTTTCAGACAATCTCGCAATGAAACGTTAAGACTAAGTATCATTACCACTCTCTAAGTTTGTGGAGTTTCCCTTCATAATATTTTCCTACCATTCTCAGGTTACGTCGAATTGTTAGGTTTGAGGATTATTTTTCCTCTCATTCCCGGGCTGCGTTATGTTTGGAGTTGTTAGGTTAAGTTATGTTTGGAGTTGTTAGGTTACGTTAGGTTGTGGGATTATTTTCATATTTTCCAACTCAGTGGCGGATCACGACACAGACGCAGTAAGCGTGCGCTCGGACCCTCAAAAACACCCAAAACAAACCTTTTTTATTTAATTCTTAGCGTTTTGTCAATTGATAACAAATACAACATAAAAAGGATATGTATTGTCTAGGTGGGCCGATCGAAGAATCGCAAAAATGTGTGGAAACCTACCAGATCTCGTATTCAAATTGTGTTAGGAGTGAGAAGAGTTCATTCTAAAACCATTAGGACGTGAATTTGCTCTTAATTTAATGCTAATGATGAACGCTCATTTTATGTACGGTACTTAAACTGGATACATATTATTCACACAATTCATTAAGTCAATGCATTAAGCGATTTGTCACTTATGTTATAGAAAAACGGTGTTGTTCAATCTATCATAGATAAATTTGCTAAGCTGAAATAAAGAAACGTCTCAGAATCAGATTGCTGATTGGGGGCGCGAAAATCAATCCAACCCGGACGCAAAATTTACCTGGGGTCGCCCCTGTCGAGAACTGTTGATACTTTATCGAGGTTAACTAAATAACGGTTAATTCTAACTTTATATTCGTTCTTATCATAATTTATTAATTTTAATATGAGCAAGGATTATGTTATGTTGTGTAGCATTGTTACCTTTCTTTCTCTTTTCTACCAAATGACCAACCAGCATTTCGTTACAAAACTAAATGCAATTAGTTTAAGTATTATATGTACTAACTTATATCCATTTCCAGGATCCCGGTAAACGTATATTTTGCATCTTATTTCCGGCCTAAGTAAAATGTCCTGGGTATTAATTCGACCGTGCCTTGCACACGTCAAGGTTAGGAGACCCCCACGTAGTCGAACAAATGCCACACCCAGCAGCAACAAAGTCAGCAGGAAAAGGCGGAGGGGGGGGGGGGGAGTTTTGACGATTGTTAATGATTGTCTCGAGTCAGCGGGTGATCGGGGCATGGCGTGATGTTGGTTGACGGAGAGGGTGTAGGGTTACCCGACACACCTGCATGGCTTGCTTGCATCATGCCTTCAAAATAGTTCTCTACTTCCATCACCCTCGACTTGTTGTCTGTCCTTCCTACTGCTGCTGGACGATTTTTTTTTGTTTTTTTGTCACACGAAGCAATTGGAATGGATTTCAATCATCCGCTGCTGTCACAATTGAAGCTTGATTCACACACATACGCTAAATATAATGAGCAGAGTGTACTTGAGTAGCGCAGCATTCACGTGCATTGTATGTTGAACCCGTAATGATTTTCGACGCAAACGTACAACAGCTGATTACAGCGTCTTTACTTGTTTAGGTTATACGCATATATTATATGATAATTACTTTAACGGAATGGAATGAATAACAAAGTATTTTCGAGGTAATCTACCCGGAGAGTGGGAACCATTTAGGTAAACAATCCTCAGTAGACCCAACCGGGATTCGAATATCGACATTTCCGTCTTCAGCAGGCCAGTCTAACACGAGAGTGACGCCTTATATATAGTTAGACCATTCGACCACTTTAGCTGATTATATTCTAGTGGATAAACAGACATTTTCGATCAGACATGTCAAACAAACTTGCAGCCCGCGAACTTCTATAAACCAACTTACAATGCAACCAGGTTCTTCATTTGGGATGGTAACATTAATTTTAGAAATTGGTCATTATTTGGGGCAATCTATCAAGTAGAGTTGGTGCAGCACATTTTTACTCTCATACACCAGAGATCGATTCCCAAAAAATGGCGAACCATACAGGTATTTGCAATGTTTGACAGCCCCCAAATTTGTGCACAGTTTTTTTTATCTTATTAAAATGAACAAACACCTGAAAAGATCAAGGGTTACGGACACGCATTAGCCAATAATAATAAAATATAAATATGACCCACTTTGGTGGCTGCACGGTCTAAGGCGCTACTCTTGCAATAGACTAGACTGCCGATGACGAGGAGATTGTGGTTCGAATCTTGGTCGGGTGTACTGAAAGAGGCCTTTCCAAAATAGTTTTTCCAACTCGTCCTTCACTCAGAAGCGAATACTCTTCCTCTAAATAAGTCCTTTCTCATTCCTAAAACCACTAGCGTAAAGCGTATAACCCTAACGGGTAGTAAGACAAGCATAAACAAACGGGAAAACATGTTTTGGCTGCGCATATTGGAAACTGTCCTTTATTTCAAATTTGAAATAATTGGCATTACTAATGCTATTTGATATATGTGGGAAACAAATAATATTCTAATATTGCCTTGCGGAGCCTGAGATAGCTACGACGGAGTACAGGGCTCCACGGAACACAGTTTGAAAAACTCCTTAGCCTATTCGACCCTCAAAGCCGGTTTAAACGACTTAATAAACTTATCAATTGATTATCATGTGGGATTGGCGTGTTTGGAATGCACAATTTTATATTGAGGAATGAAAAATTAAAGGTTTACCAAGAATCATATTCATTTTTCTCTCCCAGCCTCTCAATCTTTTTCGAAAGAGGAGAGGATGTCTGCCATCGTGACATCCTGTAAGACTTCGTCTTACATTCATTAGCAGAATTAACTATTATTATTTTGCTTTAGTCTGTGTACAGCTTTCTATTTAAAGCTGCCTCGTAAGCTATGCAGGGCTGAAGCATCAGCCTAGAACAGCGCTTAGCAGGTATTTGTGCCTTGCCCCTCACCTCTTTGATGATACACCACAGGGGGTCGGGGGATACAATCCGACATCATTAAAAAAAAATTCTGTTGGTTAGAAATTATTATATTACTATGACTTTTAACTCTAAGGTCCAGGTTCATAGTCTTACTCACTTGGTGCGCTTCAAGTACGGCTCGAAACCAAATAAAAGACAACACCTGCCTGGAGTGGGCCAGTTTCATGTGTGATATGTGACATATGACATTGGCCCATTCCATTCGAGTTCAAGTGTCATCCTGTAGGCCTATTGGTATTGCGCCACACTTGAGGCGCACTAGGTTGGTGTCGTGTATTTAGCGCCGCACTTTGGGCAGTCTAGCTATGAAACTGGCCCTTATGGTCGAATTCATATAATGTGTACCCGCTGGAGAGAGAATGAAAAACAATTTTGGGTAAACCACCTTCAGTACACGGACTGGGATTCAAAATTCGATGTCCCTGTCATCAGCAGTCCAAGGCTATCATTAATGGCTTAATAGAAGGTCAAGGGATGACACCGCGTCCAAGTATCCGTTCGGGGTATAGGCATTACATTAATGGATAAGGATGAGTAAGGTTGAATTTTATATGCATTGTACCCGCATTTACTTATAGATGTAGTGGGAAACCATTTAGAAAAACCCTGCCTCAGTACACCAGGCTGGTATTCAAACTCCAATCTCCCGGTCACTGATAATCCGGTCTAACACGATTGACGCGCTTGATCCATGTGATTATCGATGCATCTTGTGCGTGCCTACGTAGGGGTCTCTTGGAGGCGGCCGGCCATCCTCAAAATGAAGATGAAGTTTATATCAACACACGTGTTCGTAGTGCCACTGTCAAGTAATTAGTTTATAAAGGGGGCTAACTTCATAACCCCCTAAAAATACAACAGAAAACGTTCGCATCACGCCTCTCTTTTCGACTGTCATAAAACGCCGACGTTACAGCGACTGGACACACTAAGAGCAGTCAAATGTGTGTGTGTGTGTGTGTGTGTGGCTCTCTGCCCGTAGCATTGTGCTTCAAGACCTGCCGCATTTGTTTAAACCCACTTCTAGCGAGAGTTCGTTGAACTGTTCACTGAAATACCCGCGACCTCGCTGAGCTAACGTTACGACTTTTTGAGTTTATTATCTCTCGTGTGGTTTTAATGACACGCTCGTCCACCTCCTCGAGTTGAAGGCGGTCTCTCACTCGTCAACACGCCATTTGCGACCATGGCTTCATAGATTTGTAATAGACTAAGGAACATCGACTGCGGAAACGTGTTAGGAATAGTCTTTGTCTTTGTTGTCTAGACTAAATTATTATAAATATCAAACAAAACAATTTAAGTGGGGAGATAGGATACTCTAGAAAAGGTCAGGGTTTTTGCTGTTTTTATAGCAAAACCTTTTTCTGCTCAAAATTGCTCCAGTACAAACATAGAGTTTAATTTTCTTCACATGGTGATATCAACAATTGTTGAAAATCCATCACGAGCATGGCGGCATTTAGATGACAAACTTTTTTAATGAAGAAAAAAAGTTGACATTAAATTCTAGGACATCCTTGACAGATATTCAATAACTTTTAATATCACTGTCTGAAGAGAATTAAAACTTTATTTTTATATTAGAGAATTTTATTTATTTTGACCAAAACAAATGTTTTGTCATAAAAACTGAAAATACTGGCCTTTTCTCGCGTCCCCTACACTCCCACCATAATTGGAGGAAAAAAATACTGAGATTCGAGTTCGATGATAAAATATTTAATCTTTGTGTTAAATTATTTTAATAAATATTGGGATGACATAGCTCAAATTGGTGGTCGCATGGTTTAACACGTCACTCTCGTCTTGGACTGGGTTGCCAGCCACGGGGATGTAGGTTTGAATCCCGGTCGTAAAAATTGTCCTTGGCACACCCGTTGGATCTCCTCGTCATCGGCAAATAAAACTAGGCTGCGTACCCAGCGGTGCGG
Organism: Timema cristinae; assembly: GCA_039000515.1. NCBI lineage: Eukaryota > Metazoa > Arthropoda > Insecta > Phasmatodea > Timematidae > Timema > Timema cristinae. Next base: position 13,057 of record JBCFYV010004601.1, read on the forward strand.
GAGATTGAGGATTTAATTTAAAGTTTGCCACTGTACGAAGCCGGTGCCTTTTGCGAGGACCTTTGGGATAGTTACTAGAATGTAATGGGCCATTTTCCATATGAAACTGGCCCTTTATCCCCCTCCTTTCTTTGAATACTTTGAGTATAAAAATAAGATGGGGAACCACATGCAAGGATTACATAGGAGGTTTTTTATGTTTGGAAAAAACCGGAAAAAAAATGCAGGTAATCTCGCAAAAATAAATAAAAATACTACTGTATATTTATCGATTCGGGACACTGCAAGCTTGAATTAAAGGGTCTTTTTTATAGAAGAAAAAGTGACTGAAGTAGTAAACACTTTTCACGTCGACCCTTTATCTCACGACGACAATATAGAGTTCCGACTGTACGGCCCTAACTGTACCGACAACTGGTCAGATAGTACAGAAACAAATAAAAAGTTAAATAGAAATGCAGAAAATAAATGAAATATGATTGGCCCGCTTCGATAGCCATATGGTCAAAAGGCGCAACTCTGCAATAGACTAGACTACTGAAGATGGTGAGATTGGGGTTCGATCCCAGTCAGGGTGACTGAGGGTTTTTTTTGTTTCCTAAATGGTTTTTCATTCTCCCTCTACGCAAATGCGGGTGCACTTCTAAATTAAACCTTCTTAAAATCCCTAACTGACACATTAATTACTGACACATTAATTGTGCAATTATTATTATTATTATATTATTTATTATTATTAGCACCGCGTTTTAAACTACCCGTTTCGGGTTATAACGCACTTACGCTAATGTGTAATGGTAGGGTGATTGTGAGATGAAATGGAGGACCTACAGTTTAACGTGGAATCCGAACCACGGTGGAGGCCTGGCATTCCCCACATTCACAAATGTCTTGTCAGAGGTGAAGGAAGGGTTTGGTAATCAATAAATCTGTGCCGGGACCGAGGATTGAACCCCGGCCGCCAACACAGAAGTTTGACACCTTACCCCTAGACCACCAGGTCACCTGCAATTAGTACATAAGAGTATAACTCGGACGGTAATAAGATGCGGTGCTAAAAACAAAAAAAATTTTTTAACTAGTCCAAATTCTAAATAATGTAATAAATTACAAAAATATTATTTATTTTTATTCATGTTAAACGGAACAAAGGGTTTTTAATTAATTAAATGCAACTCTATATGTTGTAGTTTGCAAAATGCAAAAGTCAGGGTTTTATAAAAAAAATGTGATTGAAGTTTATGTTTGTTTCCAAGCTTTGCTTCTTCTTTGCGGTGAGGTCACGCAAATATCACGATTTTTTATATATATATAATATATATATATATAATATAAAATCGGATAAAACGCAATGTTGGATAATCGGACTCTTTATATATTATATATATATAATATATATATATATATATATATATATATATATATATATATATATATATAATATATATATAAAATGTTTCTGAAAAACAGAGGTCATGTATCCACTTCAATCCCTCGGGTCCAAATCATCACGTCAAGTCACGTGACCTCAAACTAGTCACTTTTAAGATAAATGAAATCTAATTGCATATTATTTAATTCCAAGTGTGTTGACTAATGAAAACTCCTAGAAAACAACAGAAAACTTTGCAGTAATAAAACAGTGGCCAACTTTGATGATCTGCCAGTAAAAAGGCTCCTCGAACCCAGGGCATTTATTACATGCGTGTAGCCTATAGGGCCTTAGATCGCGATCTAAATCTTGCATACCCTTCCTTGCCCACTTGCCCACCTTCGCGTGAACCGCATTCAAAACCCTCGTATCCTGGAGGTGAACGAGATAATCTCCCTACTGTTGTCCAAGTCTTCAGGCTCTCTTACTGTTTGTATGGCTTTTTGACCGTTAATATAAGGCTCGAGTCTTGGCCGGGTTAATTTATCCCTTGGTTTCTCCCATCCTTCTCTCAAAGCTAATGCGTGTGTGCCTCCTTGAAAACCACTCTCCCCTTACTAGCCCCTTAGATTAAATTGATAATAGCCAAGGTGTTGATTGTACTAAACAAAATAAAAAACTCCACAGTAGGTTTTGAGCAAACTACGGCCCATCCATCACCTCTTTCAGTGTTGCCCGCGGGCAACTGATTACAACAAAAATAAATTAAGATTTGAGAAGAGAAATATAGACAACATTGTACTCCTTTTATCAGTCGGATAATTAATTGTAATGAATTTAATTTGAATTATGTTTCGTTTTTGATTTATTTTATAATTTTTTGCGTTGTACTTACTTTTTTAATTCTTAAGATAGTATTTTTTAATATTTGTTTCGTTTTTTAGAAACTAAATAAAATACAAAGGAAAAAATCACTTTCTTTTCGTCTGCTTGCTCTAAAGACAAGGCCATACGAAACTTTGAAATGTGATTTACAGGATTTTTTTTAATTTGGGTTATTTAACGTCCACTTTCTGAACAGTCTGATTATATTAGCTAGAACATGATAATTTCTAAGAGCGAGAGTGAAAGGGTTCACCCAGTTTTACCGGGAAAGGTTTTTTTTTACTTGCCGCAATCATCATGGGACAGATGACTTTATTTACCCACTGGTTTGAACCCAAAAGGCATGCTCTTTCCCCAAGTCCACCGAGATCGTCTTGTTTCCTTGATAACCCCTGGGTTCTTGAACATAAGCTTTTGTCGACTAGATATATTCTTGGTGAACTTAACTTACCTCTTTCTATCCTCTTTCTAACCTTTTTCATCTCGATCCAAGAATAACTCTTGTTTTTCGAAAAACAAGGCTAACCTCATAACCTATTTCTCTGGAGCCCCTCCTCTTTTCGAAAGCCCTCCAATCACGCTTATGTTTGTGAAACTTCCAACCCCATCCCCCGTCTTATTTTTCTCTCTGGGAACGCGCTAACATTTGCTAAAGGGTTGTTTTCGAAATCTCTTGCTAACCTACTGCCATTGTTTTGGGTGAAGGGGGCGGGGAAGTCTTCCTTCATGTGAATGATGAATCTTATTCAAGAAAATCTCGAGTGATTATAAATTGGAATTTGTGCTAGCCCATTGCCAGGGAAATGTGTAAACACATCAATTTTGTTTGAAAATGAGCAGCTGCTTGAATGAAGGGCACAAAACTAATCTAAAACTTACTCGCTCCATCTCACTCGTTTTGTCACTTAATAAATCCGTTAATCTCTTAGGGTCAGATTCATATTCAGTTTGGAAACGCCTCAAAGTGGTGCTATCTAAACCAGAATGTAGGCCGTTTCATAGGGCCCATTAAATTTCTCGTTTAGGTAGTTCGTCTTTTTTTGGGTAAAAAGCCCGAAAGGCTTAGCCACCAATAATTTTCAGGGGGGGGGAGGGGACATCCCCAATGCCGGAAACTAAAAAAAATTCTAAATGATAAACAGTTTAAAGCATCTGAATTTTTTTTTTTTTTATGGCAACAAACCCCCTAACTGCCGAAAGCTAGGGAAAATTCAAAATATTAAACACCTCTAGAAGCTCTCTAAAGGGTGCTTTTAGGGTAACATAGCCCCTAATTTGTACTTATAATTTTTAATTTCGATATTGTTGTACCCATAAAAAACCCTATAACTTTTTTCATAAAATTTGTGGGGGGGTGGGGGGGTTTGAACCCCCTGACACCCCCAGCTACGGCCTTGTTTGTCCACTAAATTTGACTATAAAAGGGGCCCTTAATCCCCCCACCACTTATCACTAGCAAGCCCACACCCACTTCACGCACTTAGTCACTCACTCCGTCGTCCATTCACCCCACTCACGCACTTATCCTCACTCCGTCGTCCATCACCCACTCACGCACTTAGTCCACTCATAAACCCACTCAAATCCCTCTCCACTCATCTTTCCCACCTGTCAAAGTCGCTTAGTTTTCATTTTTTGCCACCGCTTGAATTTTCACAATTAAAGGTTTATTCTTATATCAACTAAATCCAGGGTTTTCCCGCACCGGGGGACCCGGGACAAAAGCTCACTCCTTCTGGCCTGTTTGCAGTGAGGGTGGGCGGGTTGGGAAAAAATTTCACTCGGGTGGTATTTTCCCCAATCGGGTTTCTCAATCAACCCCTACTCAAAAGAGATACTTTTCTTTAAATTTTACCTTCTTATCCCTCTAGCTAAAATAAAAATTTGGGCATTTTCCGCATCTTACTACCTTTTCAGGTTACACGCAATATGATAATTATCTAATGTTAAAATGAGGAAGGGAAACGTTTTTAAAATAATCTACTTTGCATTTGGCCTGGAAGGGGAGTGGGGGAAACCCTTTAGGAAAAACTCCTCATTAACCCGACCGAGACTCGAAACCCGTACACCGGCTTCAACGAGTTAAAAACAGAGTGAACTTAAGCCATTCGGCCACAAGCGGGGATATGTTTAAGAATAATTTTTTTCTCTACAATTTCAAAAAGATTGGGTTTAAAAATCAAAAGGGGGTTTTAAAATTTTTAAAAAAAAACAATTTGGTTAAGAAATAATTTTTAAAATTGGGACAGGAACATCCGAAATCATTGTGGGAAATTCGGGCCATAAATTAGTATATTATTGCATAATATACATTTACATAATAAGTATAAAAACGGGGGGTACCAAGGGGGTTTCATAACATGAAAACAATAATTAATGTGGGCCTAACTTACGATATCAACAAAATGTTTAAAATAAACCCCCGCTTATTGGCCAATGTCTAAGGGCCCACTCTCGTTTAACTGACCGCTGATCACTGATCTGGGGGGAATGGGGTTTGAGTCCCGTTGGTTCTACTGAGGTGGATTTTTTTTAAAAATTTTTCCCACTCTCTTTCCACCAAATATGTTAAAAATTACCTCTAAAATCTTCCATCTTCACCCTATTTTGGGCCCCTTAGAATTACATTTGTTCATGTAAACTGAACATAGTAAACGCATTTTTTTTTTTAAAGTACCAATAAAATAAACTATTTAAAAAATATTTACTCTTTACAATCGTTTAAATTTACCAAGTTGGAAAAAAATACACGTTGTATATATAAAATTTTCCCATTTAAAGTTAAATACATAGCAAAGCAACTTTTTTTTTGGCCTAAATTTCTTTCTAAAAAGAAATTTTTTTTTACTGTAAAACTTTTTGACCCAAAATTTTCTTTTTAATCTTTAAGTTTAACCAAAAAAAAATAGATTTATAAATTCTGTTTATCGCTTATGTCAGTCTGTCCCCGGGAAAAAGATTTATAA
>JBCFYV010004602.1:0-17437 GCA_039000515.1 Timema cristinae
TAAAGGGAAAGGGTTTGGAAATCGGATAAATCTGTGCCGGGACCGGGATTGGGGCCCCGGCCGCCAGCCAGAAGCCTGACCCTTCCCCCTAAAACCCCCAGGCCCTGACCCCACTTTTCGCTAAAAACTAAAAATACGATGACAGGAAGATTTGGGTTGATTTAAAACCCCGTTGGTGTAAGAGGGTGGTTTTCCATCCCCCAAGCAAATGCGGGTACCTTATTTTAAAAATTCATTTTTTTTCATCTCAAACTCATTCCCCTAATTATTTACATGTGTGTATAACTATAACCTTAACGGGGTGGTAAGTTTGTGGTGAAAATATTTTTTTGTTTTTAAATTTAAATCTAAAGATTTATTGTATTATTTTGGCCCAATCATTATTCACAGAGTAGTTTAAATTTTGGTTACGAAATTTTTTAAAAAATTTCAGTTTGAATTTGATGAAGCTCAAAGAAAAATAGTAAAAAAATTTAAAAGATAAATTTTAAAATAACACATAAAAAAAAATTAAGTTGCAGCCCAATATTATCATACAGTTAAGTTTAAAGAAAAACAAAGAAAAGCCAGTACACCCTTAAAAAATGGCGGCCAAATTCTTTTTTCTTTTTTGGTTTTTTGGAAATATTAGCCCCCCATAAAACGGAAGGGGCTAGCGAGTACTCTTTGGAACGCATCGAGGTTACTCTAGTTTTAATCTTTTTTAATATAGCCCGAAATTGTATTTTAAAACCAAAAAAGGGAAAATTAAAAAAAATTCGCAAGGGTTTTGGGAAATTTAGTGTTAGCTATAAAAAAAATTTAAATACAATGCTTTACAAAAATGTCACATCAAAAATAAAATATCAATATTAGTGTTTTTTTAAAATTTTTTGATCAAAATTTTTTTTATTTAAATTCTATTTATACACTTCAAATTGAATTTATCAATGTTATTTTTTTAAAATCATTATTATTATTATTATTTTTTAAATCTTTACCCCTTTATTTTTTCCCCTTCTTTATTAATATTAGCTAATCATTTGTTTTATTGTAATCTTTGTACCCCAACATATTGAAATTTTTTTGTAATGTGTGGATATAAGCCCCGTTTTTTCCGTTTTCACTCTATATTTGTTTACCCGGTTTTATGGGAAAACCCTGATTTCACCCTGTGGCCTCTTAAGGAATAATAAACAACAAATAACAATTTATCTTCTTTTGGCCTAAAATTAAGGCCTAGTGGGCTCTTAACTGCCCCTTTACATTGCTTTAAAGGGATAAAAAAGGGAAAATTTTTAAATTTCTGAACGGGAGCTAAAGAAAAAAAGTTACACTTTTACTAAGACCCGGGACAAAGTTTAAAAAAGTTCACCCCTTTATATAAGACCACGGGACAAAGTAAAAAAGTTCACATTTATACTAAAACCCGGGGCCCAAAAAAAATTCCCCAAATTTATACTAAGGGGCCCCCGGGGCAAATTAAAACCCGTTTATCAAAATAATATTGATATTATTCACCCGCACTTGGTTAGTGGCAATTTCTATCGCTGAGGCTAGGTTAGTTAGGTTAGGTAAGTGTAAGGATAAGTTAGATTAGTTTAAGTTAGGCTAGGTTAATCTAGGTTAGGTTAGTAGAAAAAATTCCATAAAATTAGGCATTTCGAATGTTAGTACACTGCAATGATCCAATTCATTGTCCAATTTTGAAATATTGTTTCAAAATAAAATCCTTATTGAAACTTGCTTAGTTTAGCGAATATTATTCAACGTTATCCAAGACTTGCTGGCTAGTGTCAATATAATCCGGATAAGGTCGTAAATGAGATAAATTACTTTCTATTTCTGACTTTATCTACTTCACCTGGATAATGCTGACATCTACCGGCTAATCTCGATCCAGATTTCTCACACTACCCGTAACAAAATACAAATAAATTTAAAGTGGAAAACACCTATTTTAGTTCATTATGTTTATCTCACATTTATCAACATTGATACCAAATTTTTAAAGCGACCAAACTTGAGATTTTTATGAATGTTGACGTTTCATGACCCCCCCGGATAAAAAAAACAGTTTTTGAATTTCCGTCTGTCTGTACCTCCTCGGACTAGAGCTTAAATTATTTTACCGATCGGGCTAAAACTTGATATCTAAGTTTTCATGGGGTTGCCCCGAGGTTTTATTAAATTGGATATTATACCCTAAAATTAAGGGTAGCTTACTGAAGGGAAAAAATATAAAAAATTGATTTCTAAAAATCGCTCTAACGATTTTGATTAAATTTCATTTCCAAACATTTGTAAATATTCCAAACAAAATAGCTTTCTCAATATTTCGGCAAAATGACTTTAAGGGTTCCGGCCTGATGCGTAAATTTTATTTTTTATTTTTTACTTTCTTACTATCGTACAGGTAGAGAAGGTTTTGATCATGAGAAAACAAAATTAAACGTGAGATTTTGATGAATGTAGACGTTTAATGACCCCCCGAATAAAAAATAAAGTGTTTTTTTTTAAATTTCCGTCTGTCTGTCTGTACCTCTAACTAGAGCCTAAACTATTTTACGATCGGGCTAAAACTTGGTAACTAGGATTTTCATAGGGTTACCCCGAGGGGTTTTGGAATTAGATTTAAGAACCCTAAAATTAAGGTATTGCTGAAGGGAAAAAAGATTTAAAAAAATCGATTTTCTCTAAATGGTCTCTAACGATTTGATTAGAATCCCTATATATGCGTTGATTAAGATTATAAATAAAATGGCTATTTACATTTTCCTATAAAAATAACTTTTAGGGTAATTTACAGAAGTGGGAATTTCCGTATCTCCGCAACTAATTTGAGATAATAAATAACTTATTATTGCAGAGTTGTAGTAGGCTACCATTAAAAATAAAAATAAAGTTTTATTTGAAATATATCTTTATAAAACCATAGTTTCATAGCTATTGCAAATATATTAATACAATTTTGTAAGCTTCAGTTGTACAAAGATACGACTTAAGTTTTAACGCAATAATTCTCTAATTCCATAGAATAAGTCTATAAGTAAGTTTCTTTAAACCTATTAGGGGAAATGTTTGTACATCAACGATCTATATGTATCATTTCAGAATAAATAGTCAATATTTGCCTTGTTTGTTGATATAAATTTATAAATGAGGAATTAAATAAAAATGCAATAGCCATAAGATGTGAAACCCCTAAAAAAAATGTCGAAAATTCTAACCTAAAGTCGAAATTTTATTGCCAAGTTTTGACCCTGTGGACCTAATCTCTACTTTTTATGTGGGGGGGGGGGGGGGGGTGTTACAAATATACTGAGGACTTTAATTATTTTAAAAGAAAATCATATAAATTTAAATCCGGTTTTTAAAAATGTTTTACGCAAGTATAGCCCCTTTTTTCTCGGGTTTGCTAGTGTATATTATTTCGTTTCCCATATATTACGAGTTTTGATTAAATATCTCAATTTTTAAACAATTGTGTGAGAAAGTCCGTGCGGAGTTCTGTACCATTTATTTTTAAACTGTAAGATATTTATTACTTTGGCAATCATATTTTAGTAAAATCCTGCTAAAACTAAGCTTCGTATTCTATTTTAGTTTTATTCTTTATTCATCAGAATTTTCGTACTAGTCGTCTTCCCGCATGGGCTGTAAACGTATTTTACATAATGTAAAAGGTATGAGAAATATATATTTGAATATATTTACTCCAATTTGTCTGTGAATTATAGTTATAAACACCCTAATCACACCCGGCAGGGATTTAAAATATTCATCTGCCCGTCACCATTAAACCAGAAAAAACGGGTAAACACCTTAGCGTGTGTGTTCGTCGATATGAGTTTAGCTAATCTTATTTATGTGTACATACATATATATATAGAAAGAGAATTAAATGATTCATTATACATATAATTATATAAAACACTCTTAGAAAAAATATATTCATATGTATACATACATAATATATATAAATTTATATATGTATATAGTTATATAATACATATATTATACACCTTTATATATATATATAAAATACACAAAATAATTTTATATATAGCTATATACAAATAAATTCTAAGTTTTATGCCTATATTATATAAATATATATAATTTATACACCCAAATATAAATAATATATATATAATATATTTTCTAAAATTATTTTTCTTCGACAGTGACTATAGGCCCTATGTATAAATTAAAATAAAATTAAAGGGGTTCTTCTATGGCGATGCAACAAATTTATAATTTATATATATATATGGGGCGAGAGAGAGAGAGACTATAATTATAGTATACATGACCCAAATGACTAATGATTATGTATGTAGCTCTTCTACAAAAATACGATTATGTATAGTATAATGTATATCTGTATGGAAATAAATATATTTATATTTAAGGTTCGTCCTACGGAGATGTGACTGTACATTATTTCAACATGTGATATCAATGTAAGAAATATAATATGGAAGGGACAGTACATCCTGTAACTCTTATAAAAATATTTTCTATTTCTGAGTACGACTGCTGTACTTATATTTTATTGTTATATAGAAACTCTCATATGCGTACTGAGGTATGTTTCAATAAACCACACACATCCTGCGTGCCACACGACCAATCAAACCAAACACACTGCTGTGTATGATTCGTTCCGGTACACTTTGGTTCATAATTCACTTTCCTTTTTGGGTTTGAAAATCATCTTAGGAGACACACATTGAAATATTAAGGTGGGGTTGTAAGAGACGCGAGAAAAGGTAAGTGTTTTTGGCAGTTTTTATTTAGACCCATTTTTTTTTTGTCTAAATAAATAAAATTTTACTCGTTTAGAAACATAATGTTTAATTTTCTTCATAGGGTGACCTCAACAGTTTCTTGAATATCTATCAAGGGTGTCCTGGAGTTTAATGACAACTTTGATCTTCATTTTAGAAGTTTCTTATCAATGCTGCTATGCTAAACGACAGAATTCAACAAATGTGGATATCCACATATAATAAAAAAAAAATAATATTTTTTTACTGAAACAAAAATTGATTTTTTTTTTGGGGCCAAAAAAAAGTTTTCTATAAAAACGGGGAAAAAAAATTCCTTTTCCCTTTCCGCCCCTACACCCACCATAAAACCGCTCAAAGAAGGATTAACAAACATTTAAAACAAAACTACCTTTTAAAACAGGGAATTGCAAAAAGGGTTGGTTTTCTCTTTCTCTTTCTTGACAACACAGAATTAGGGCCCCCCCGGAAAAAAGTTTTTTTTTTTTTTTACTTGTTCCAAAAATTTGTTTAGTTTTAAAAACTCTAAAAAAAAATTCACACTTCCCCCACTAATTCAGCTTAAACTATAGAAAAACCATTATATGGCACTCTGGGCTAATTTTCAATTAATTTCACCTTTTGTTTTTAAAAATTCTTTTTAAAAAACCCCCATGACTTTTTTTCCTTAAACGAACTTTCCTTAAAAAAATCAAATAAGACTCAATTTTTAAAACATAAAAGAGGGCCCTACTAACCCCCAATATTTTTCCCTCTCCAAACCCCTTGACAAACTCCTTACTTACCAAAATCCACTCACTCCAGAAAATACATTCTAATCTTCAAATATCTAAATATTTAGTTATGTTTTTAAAATTTATATATTTTTTAATCCGCACGCCTACCGATTATTTTTTTTAACAAAGTTTTTTTTTGCCTTCACCTTTTGATTTTTTTTTTTTTTCAAAACTTCCTGGGGCCCGAAAATTTTAACGTATTCTTAAACGCTTAAAAACAAAATCTAAAAGTTTTACCACCTAACCATTTTTTTAAATTTTTTCTTAAAACTATATTAAAATATTTTTTTGTTTTTTTGTTTTTTAAAAAAATTTTATTAATTTTCTCTTTTTTTTTTTGAAAAACAAAAAACTACATTTAGCAAGAACAAACCCGAATTAAGTTTTTTTTTTTAAAAAAATTTTTTAAAATTTTTGGGGGTTTTAAATATAAAAAAAATTTTTTTTTTTTTGTACATAAAAATTGAAAAGAAGGGAAAACAGTCTATATTTCTTGTTTCTTATAAGGTCCCCATTTATCTAGGATTTTTTTATTTTTTTTTTTTTTAGAAGGGTTTTCCAACCTCTTTTCACGCAATTTTAGGAACATTCCCTTTACATTTTAAATTCCCCCTTTTCCCTTAACATTATAATAAAATATAAGAGGGGACAAGGATACAAGAGGGACATGATTAAAATGGAATAGTTTTTTTTAACACTCAATTAATAAAGATAACCCGCCTCGGGGGCTTTAGCTCCCGCTTGTCCCTTTTTTGGTTTTCCCCGGGGGGGAAAATCGATTCAAAAACCCCTTTTTTAACTGGGGGTGGTTTTTTAAATTGGTTTTTTTCCACCTCCTTTTACCAAAAATTTTACTTCCTCCCCAAATACAACCTTTCCCCCCTTTTTCCAATCCATTACAAAATTATCTTAAACATAACCCGAACGGGGTTTAAATTTAAAAAAAAATTTTTAAAATAATAAAAAATTAAAATAAAAAAAATAAAAAATAAAATAAAATAAAATAAAAATTTTTAAAAACCTTCCAAACCAACCAACCCCCTTCATGGACAAAACGGATAAGCCCCCCCCTCTCGGCTAGACTGGCCCGCTGAGCAGGGGGAAACAAGTTTCAATCCCCCTTTTTTCTATTTAGAGTGGTTTTTCTTTAACTGTTTTTCAATATCCTTCCACAAAAGCAAAAAATACCTATAAAATCTCTCCCCCCTTAACCCAAAACTTAAGTAAATTAATTCATTTTTCTTTAAACCCACATGTAGTAAAAACAGGTTTTTAAATACCAAACAATCAAACCATGCCCACCGATTTTTTTTTTGGGGGATGGGGACGAACTTTACTCATTTTACTTTAAGGGTTTTTAAAAAATAGGGTGGGGGGGATTTTCTGGGTTACCGGTATTCCCCTGCACATCTTTTCGATAAAAAAATTTATGGTAACTTTTTTCAATTTTTAAAAAAAATAACATTATTAAAATCTTTTTTAAAATATAAATTTAATTATCAACAGCTCAAATCTAGGGTTTTATAAAAAAAAAAATGTCCAATAAATTTTTTAAAAAACCCACAATTTTTCTAAAAGAAATATTTTCTTTTTAAATTAAAAAATAACTTTTTTTTAACAAACTCTTTAGTTGTTTTTTTTTTCCACGTAAAATTTTTTATTTTTATTGGTTAAAATTTTTAAATCAATATAAAAATATACAATTTAAAAAAGTCTCCCCTTTTTTTTTTAAAAAAAATTAAATTTCTTAAACAATTTTTATAAAAATTTTTTTTTTGGGGGGGATAAAAGGGGGGAAGAAATTTCTTCTTTTTTCCCCCACCACTGGTTTTCACACAAAATTTTAACACACCAAAAATGAATAGTCATGGTCGCGTCCGAGGGGGGGGGGGGGGGGGGGGGGCAAAAATTGGGGGAGTTACATCAAAATTTAAACCTATAACCAACAACATTTTTTTAAAACATTTTAAAAAAAAAAATGGTTTTAAATAAAAGTGCTTATAATTAAAAGTTAAACTTAATAAATTGCCAAAAAATATTATAATATTAAATTATTAAATTTTAAAAAATTTTAAAAAACAAGGGAAAAGGGAAATCTTAATAAAAAAACAATCAAAAAAAGTAAAAATTTAAAAAAAAAGTTCTTAAAAAAAAAAAAAAAGAAATATACATTTAATACAAATTTAATGCATTCATCTACAAAAAGTTTTATGACTCTTGTGAAGTAATCCACCTCCACGGGGTTTAATTCCCGGAAACAGGGCCTTCATTTTATTCACAAACACCCACCATTACACATTACTAATTCGTATAAAACCCAATGGGGGGAAACCGGGGGAATAAAAAATAATTTCAAAAATACAATAATAAAAATAATAAAATAAAATAATAATAAAAACATCATCAACTAAACCATAAAGAGTTATGAAAAATCCCAAAATTTGGGTTGGGACTTTTTAAAAAAAATTAATACAAAAACTTTTAAAACAATTAGTTAACGAAAAAAAAGCTTTTCCAAAAAAATTTTTAAATAAAAAATAAAATTTACATGGGTTTTGGGTTTTATTTTCCATAATCATGGGAAAAAAACTTTGAAAAACCTATGTTTTAACATCTTGATTTAATATTTAAAACCCCCTGAAATGTTCAAAAAATCTAAACTATATTTTTTTCTAAACCAAAAATTTCAACAATTTCCCAACGAAAACCTTTTTAAATTACTCCTAAGGGGAATAATTTTCAAAAAAAATTTCAAGACCAATATTCCAAATTTTGCTTCTAAACTACATCTTTGGTTTTTTTTTAAAAATTTCCCCCGGGAAAAAATACTCCAAAAACCCTTTTAAGGCTTTAACTTTTTTTTATTTTTCGGAGATCCCCCACTTTCATTATGGTTGGGGGGAAAACCCTTAAAAATAAACCCCTCCAAACTCCATTCTTTTCCGAAATACCCTTTTTGACTGAGGGCCCTCCCAAAAAAGTAAATTTTCGGGGGTCACGGGGTAATTTTTTTGGAAAAATTAAATTTTTATAAAATTTAAAACATAATTTTTTCAGCTAACATTTATATTAAATTTTTCGAATTTTTTTGGAAAGTTAAGCTTGGGTTTACATGATTTGATATAACATTTATTAAAATTTGAAATTTTTTTAAAAAATGTTTATCTTCAAACAAAAGTCTTTTCTAAACTGAACGGGCTGTCATTAGTAACTAACAATAATTTAGCCTTTATGCAAAAAATCAATAAATTTTTTTTTTCATAATTTAAATTTAAATTGATCTATAACAAAAAAACTACTTATTCGGGCACATTTTTGAATAAACCTCAAAATTTTTAAATTTAAAACGACAAAATTTTTTAACCCCTTTCCCCTTCCCCCCCCCCCCCCCACATCCTCCAAGCTCAAAACTAAACATAATTCCCGGTTTTTTTTTTTTACTTTTGGGTAGCTGGAAAAAAAACCCCCAATAAATTTTTTACTAGTGAAAGATTGAGGTTTTAAACCCTCTGGGATACAATTTTTTAAAATCTAAATATTTACATTTTTTTTTCCCCGCTTTTTACACCTTTCGTTTTACCCATTACTAATTTTTTTTAAACATTAAGATAAAAAATATTGAATTTAAAGGGAAGGGGTACCCCATTTGCTTGAATGAAGAAAAAAACCTTTTTAAAAAACCAACCACAATACACCAGACTGGTACAAACCCCATCTCCCCCCTCACGGCATATTTGTCCCATTTCGATATGACTTTTTAGACCAATAGCCACAAATTTTTCCAACCCTTTCCCACGCAAATTTGGACATTTTCCCCCAAATTACACCTTTATTATAAACCCCCCATACTAAGTAAATATGTGGAAATCCCAAGGGTCTAAACCGGGACCCACATTTTATACAATTATAATATTTAGTAAAAAAAAAACAACAAACGGTGTCGATCAAAAGTTTCCCGTCAATTTTATCGTATCTTGGTGCATTAAGGAATGTGAGTGAGGCATACAGGTAATTATTCATCCATAGTTTTGCATCTCACACCCTTGTGAGAGAAAAAAAACAACCGCAAACAATTGGCATTTAAATTCGTGATGAATGGCTTCCTGTAAGTGCGTGTGTTTTCAATGGTGCTTTGATGCGGTGTTGCCAAATGTACGGCAAACATCGTTTATTACATTTATTATAATTACGACACTGTGTGTGAGGAGGTCATGCATGTATAAGTGGGATTACGGTGGGGAGGACCGTATCTAACATTGTAAAAAGTGACTTAAACTTATTTAATATATTCAAAACGTCAATTCTCGTGATGTTTTAAAAATTTGTTATCACCGCATCTTACCACCAGTTCAGGTTATACGCATAGATTATCTGATAACTATTCTAATGAAAGTGCTCGTTAAATAACTCAAATAAATAAAATAAAAAGTACATAACAAGAAAAAAAAAGAGATCTCTCCTAAAATAGACGAACATATTTCTTTTTAACACTGCATCTCACTACCTTTCTGAAATAAACGCATGATTAATAATTACGCTAATGTGTTAGGGATTAATAAAGTTGAATTTTAAGGAAGTGACTCGCATTTACGTGGATAAAGAATGGAAACCCCTCAGAATACCTAACTTAAATTCGAAACCTGATATTACATAACATGCTTGGGTATAACTTTCTGGCAGTAGGAGAACAAACAGGGGAAGAATAAAACACAAAAAGTCAATACAATTTGAGCTGTGATTCTCAGTATTAAATTACATAATTTGATCCACAAAAAATTCATTCTACGCTCTTAAAGCAGTTACTTTGAGTTTACTGGGCATTTACGTCTTAATGATCAACCAATATATATATTTTTGGACTATTCAGCCTGTGAAAATTTTAAATTTTCAACTTTGTTTACAAGTCTATAAAATAACGACCATGTTTAACATTTTTGTGTTCATCCAGTAAACCCCAAAATTGTGTACTGTTAAAGTTTTTGTCAATATTTAACCTAAGCGCGCAAATCTGGTTTGTAATATTTCAACTTACTTAGGCAGCCCCCTTAAAATTTTCTCTAAGACCTATTCGGACAAACCCTGCGGTCGCAGCTCACTTTACCGCTACGATAATATTCTATAAAACCTTTTTGGCAACGCTTTTAAGATTGAAATAACATCGATGATCTCACGCTCAAAAAGATTAAACGGACGTAGCCAGATAACCTTACTATCAACTTTACTCTCTCCCTATGGTAACATTGCCAACTATTTATGAAACCACATGCATTTCCCTGAAAAATAAATTCCGCTCTTTATTTTTTTACTAGCAATCCCGCACGGCGTTGCCCGTGACCCCACTGTGGAATAAGAATTATATAATCCATCCTCCTCCCCCCCCCCCCATGGTGCCCATCTCTAAAAACGTAATTCCAAACCAGATAAAAAATATTTTCTTAAAAAATTTGTTAAAAGTAACTTAGTTAAAAAGACGATTAAAAATTTAAAAAATCTGGCTTCGAGGTGCAATCGAACCACCTTCTGTCCACCTATGTTAAACATTTCATATCTCTGCGTGCCGTATATCTGGCTGGTCATCTCACACAAACAAACACACACACAGACAAACACTTCCTTTTATTACTATAGATGATGAAAATATCTATAGGATATACTTAATTAGAACCACTTTGCTCAAACTTTCTTTTTTCAAAAACAAATCTTTTTAATTTTTCATGCGTTTAAAAGACAAAGAGATCATAGTTCAATTTGTTACTACTCAATCATCGCTAAAAACTGTGATCTGTACTAGGACGTGTTTTCATTATTTCTACTTTTTTACTTCTTACTTTTTTTTACTACCCCTTTAGGTTATACACATATAATACTAATTACACTGTGTTATGAACAAGTAAAGTAGAATTTATAGGAATTGTACCTACATTTTTTTGAAGAGAGAGGGTGAAACAATCTATAGTATATCACCATAAGTACACCCAATCGGGATTCGAGCTCCAATCTCCCCGACATCCACAATGTAGGCCCTATGTAGTCTGCTGTAAGAATGACTTAGCACACACTTACGGTCCATTAAACTTTTGATTTAACCAACATACAAGTGTGGCTCAATTATTCCTTTAATAAACGTTGAAAAAATACACAATTTGAGATTTGTAAAATAAGAATTACTTTGGTGAGTTTAGCAAGTAAGGATGGTATACAAAATTTTTACTCTTTACACACTGGAGATATATTCCCAAATGTTGTTAAATTTGCGCAACAAATATTTGCAATGTTTGGTAGCACATAAGTGTTTGAAAAGTGGTTTTATCGTATTACTTTTTACGCTTACCACTTTTACAGGAAGGAATGTCATCAATATGAAAGTGACTTCGGTAAAATATTAAAACCTAACCCACACCATTGTTGTCGATCAAATATTTCATATTTCTTTAAAAAAAAAAGAAGAGGGTAAGTCTTAAAAATGAACAATCTTAATTTTAGTTTTTTAACAAAAAGGGTTTTAATTTTTTTTACCCAAGATGCTGACAATTTTTTTATTTTTAAAAATGTGGCCTTCTCAGTGTTTTCAATTTTCAATGGGGCCCTTATGATCAAATGAGTTTGAACCCTCCCTCCCCCTTTAGACTATGAGGCCACCGAGGAGGGTATCAGTTTTACTTGTGTTGCTAATAGTTGTCACAACAGAGTTATTTATTATTATTTATTATTTAGCACCGCGTCTTACTACCCGTTTGGATTATACGCTTTAAGTACTAATTACGCTAATGGATTAGAATTGGGAAGGTTGAATTAGAGGAAGTGAACCCGCATTGCGTGGAGGGAGAGTGGAAAACCATTTAGGAAAAACCACCCCCAGTTCACCCGACCGAGATTCGAACCTTGATCTCCATGTCCTCAGCAGTTGAGCTCAACACGACAAGCGCGTTAGCCAACTACGCCACCGAAGCGGGTCACAACAGAGTTGATCCTTCACACGGTAATGGTGGCTTGTACTGAATTAAACACAACTCATCCGTGTGTACGTGGCGAAAAACTTTCATCGTACTAAAGAAACAAAAGTCAAAACCTTTGAAAGCCCGTTCTTTACTCGCCATTTCGACGGGTATTTTCACACTGTGACTAACATCTCACAGGAGTACCTAGGATTATTCCAAACATTCCATCCTGAACTAAGGACTCGCCTGAGGCTGTCCTAGCCCAATGAGTTAGGGCGGACGAACCAAAGCGGAAACACAGACAAGATGGGCGGAGTTAAACCAAAGTTGGTTACACCACTAACTTATACCCTCACTTTTTTCCCTTCCTTTTTTTCCTTCACGTAAAACATTTTTTCTTCTCACAAGACAACTCGCAAACGACTTCTAATGGGCATCATTAGCAAGGCCCACCCAGTATCTGAGAGTATTCTAAAAATGCACCACACGTGCCTTCAAAACGAAATGATTATGTTATTATTATTACTATACATCTAGGTGCTTAACGTGCTTAACTTAACTAGCACCTGAAGATATACTTGCAGTGAACTCAGAATCTTTCGGACCTTTACTAGTGGTAACGTGAGCTTAGACAGTGGTTTACAACCTTTTTCGTTTCCGTACCCACAGATGTGATTTAGCTTGAACCTTCTACCTCCAAAGTGGTTGGTACATAGTGCAAGTTATTCTATATAAAAAAATAGGTTAAATCAAAGCAATTTTTTTAAATAATTCGTTTTAAATAAGAAATGTATATAAAGGTACATATTAAATTTACGTACTCCTTAAGATGTATTCACTTACCCCGGGGGTACGCGTACCCCAGGTTGAATACCACTGTGTCTAAGGTATCCCGACAGGGTGTTGTGAGCTAGTCTTTCCTGAGTGGTTTCCCGCACTCTCTCTCCATACCAATGCGGATACTTTCCCTCTAAACTATACTTTCCTAATCATTACCTCATCAGTGTAAATACGTGAATTGTCCAGTTGGACAGTAGGGCTCTAGACGCAGCGGTAGTCACGAGGTCTAAAGCTCACAGAATACTTGATTTCTGATGACAGGTAGGTCGACGCTTGAGTCTCGGCTGGGTTCTCTGAGGGTATTTTTTCTCTCCACAAAACACATAATATCACTTGTTTTCCCACCCCCTTTACACGCTAATGTAGTGATTTATTTCCTCTACAATTACCTTATCCCCTCCTTATCTTAGATTATACCACTGATAACCTTGATTTTTAAGCTAATGACAAAAAAAGACAAGTTGTTAATGACTTAATCCAAGAGTAGGCTACGTTTTCGGAACCCAATTGACTTACAAACATATCAAAAGTCTCAATCACCAATCATTCCTCCTCTCTACTTTAATTTATTTTTACTTTTTATATATATCTTATATTTAATCCTAGAATTCAATCTTTCCTCAAATACTTATATTTCCACCTTTTTAGAAAAAGATATAGAACAAAATAAATTACAAGAAACTATTAAATTTTCTTATAACATCACGGATTAAGAAGGATCAAGATAATTTTAACTACACTCAAATATTATTTGAAAGTACTTGACACAGTCGCGAGTATGGAGAACTCAAATATCAACTTTTAATAACGATGTCGTTTTATAATTTGATCGAGTAAAAATTGACGTAATTTCGACCGGTCGATCACGTTCGACTAGTTGCCGATCATTGGCTTAATATAAATGTAAGCTATGAGGAAGATAGCCTAGAAGATATGCGTCTATATTAGCGTTGAAAGAGGATGAGGAGGAAGGGGGGATGGACGGGAAACAAATAAAATCACCCTCACCACACCTAGCCTCTCTATCAACTGCGATCAAGTTTAGCTTGTGGTTAATGCTTTCGACTAGAGTTCATCAAACTCATCGAATACTTTCAAAGTGTCAAATTGTTTAACGAGCTACAAAGATTAAAATTTTCAGGATTGTGTATTGGGTATTAGTGTAACATGTACTGAGAGTTTGCCATCACACTTTGGTTCATTCGGAAGTAAACTCTGTGACTTGGTATTCGTAATTGTAATGTAAAAATGTAAAAATGTTAATACATTTTGTACTAAATTGCACTTTTTAATACTGGGAAACACAAGGTAGCGATATTTTTTTAAACAAAATTACAGTAAAATACATATTTTTAAATGCTTTTTTTTTTAGATTATTGAGAAGAACGGCATACACTTTCATCAACATTAAAAACAATCGAGTGAATAACTTTACACTACCATTAGAATTCAGTTATCAGAATATTCATCTAAGCCTACATGTGTGTGAATATATATATATATATATATATATTATACACATGTAGGCTTAGATGAATATCTGATAACTGAATTCTAATGGTAGTGTAAAGTTATTCACTCGTTTGTTTTTAATGTTAAATGTGTAATATATATATATATATATATATATATATACACACACACACACACATTTCATTCAGCAAAATGATGAATTGAACAAAATGATAGAATAAAACAATGCCTTTACTTGTAGTGTAGCTCGAAATAGAGCTGGATAGATCTCCTTAAAACAAGAGGTCACATATACTAAAATTGAGGCAACATCTTCAATGCTATTTGGAAAACGCAAAATTAATTTTTCGAGTGGGCTACCGACCACCAGATAGCTAGCTAAGCGCGAGGGTGGCAGCCATTCTAACGACCATGGCATTGTGATGTGGGAAGAAAGAGGAAACCACAACACTACAATCCTAAGAACCACTACATTAATATGATGGCACTTCCGGACGCATTTAATTATGCAAGTTAAAAGGTCTCCCATTTGGATGTCCAGGTGAAAGCCGCCTCGGGGGTCCACCACGATACGTAGTAACAAAAAGGATTATACGATACGTAGGAACAAAAAGGATTATAACTTGAAATGTCAAAATTCTCAAGTAATGTGGAAACTACAGAATTGATGGTGGAAATGAAGATATTAAATATTGACATTAGGTTGATTGACAATAGCATGCGAAAAGTTAAGTATTTAGTAAATACCAGAACATCCTCTCAAAATGTTAGACCTACATGGAAAAAATTTTGGTAAAGGTTTCGGCTCTTTACTTCAAATTCAAAGTGATGCTCAACAGGTCCCAAACTTTCACTAAAATTAAAATTGTATGTAGATTGTAGGTATAAGGAGAGAGCCAATAAATAAAACAAAATTCCAACCAAAATAATTCCAATAATGATTTACTTATAATTGCAGTCAGAATATTTCATTAGCCTTAGTAACAAAGGATTTACATATCAAAATAGCTCATAATTTGATATAAAACCTCACTTCGAAAAAAGAGTGTACAATTTCTTTTTTTGTGGAGGTTGATGGAACTGATTTCCTGTTTACCTCAACTACTTGTAGCACAAATTATTATTTTTCCTAATTATTTGTTAACACCTTATTGAAATCTCTGAAACAATTTAACTCTTCTTTCAGTGTTATCATAGGTATTCTGGATTTTTCTTACACGTTCTTGTCCGTGCAAATAACTTGACTCTGGTTCATTATTGAGAAATGTTTCGGAAATGACAACTCCTTTTAATAAATGACCAGTGCATTAACTTACGAAATATTATAATGTAGCCTCTTTGCTGGTTTTGAGAAGATCAGCATTTCTTCGTGTTCCTCGCAACTCTTCTGGTTTATCTCTCATAGCATTTACTATCTCACATTTTTCTGCTGGAGATAATTTTTTCAGAGAAGAGAGCAAGACCTACTAATTAATCTGATAAATATCACAAATGACGCAGTAGGACGTCTTTTGTGGCCTTGCTAATCTCTGCATCGATGGATTCGTATTGGTTCAGATTTTTCCAAGATAGTAAATCATTAACAGGAGCAACAGCTGATAGTAGAGCTTCAATATGTAACACCCCCCATCATCACTCTCGATGAGACGAGTGAGCCAGCTCAAAGCGTTAGGCGCTGAAAATTAGTTTGAAGTGAACTTGCTTTAATTGTCACACACAGGTTTTATGAACCATAGAAAGTACTTTAAGTAAAAAACGGCATTATACAATGTGAGAGAAGTAATAAAGGTAAGTTCCAACGTGACAAGTTGGCAGGACTGTCTCCACCAGTCATAACTACAGATAATCAACTTTTGATAATTGAAAGACACCTACTCTCGCCCATAAATGGTGGTTCAAAACACTATTTTAAATTGACTTTCATAACACTCTCTGTTTGATAACCTTAATCCTCTCATGATTGAAATTTATAGGTAAATCAAAGATCCGAGGCATTAATAATTAATCAGGGATACAATCGTATAAATAAAAAAAATTATCTTATTGCCCTTTTTGGCAACTATCAATTAGTTGAAACCATAACAATATGGCTCTATTAAATTATAGTCCTCTCAACTGAACAGGACTATATTTGAAATCATCTGACAAAACATCAAAATTTAATTTTTATAACGACGCAGCCAAGCGGCTTGCTCAAACATTTAATTATTAAGGCGAAGTCTACATTATAATCTTCCCGACTTGCGGCCCCATCTTTAACTAACAAACTATAAACTTTAAACATTACCAACAATATTAAAGAATCTTCCAATAGCTAACAAGATGATTTTAATCCCACAAAATATTAAAATAAGTAGAGCCGACGAATGACGCTATCAGTTAATAACCGTCCCAAATGGCCATTACCCAAAGGGTAAAATGTCCCCAAAAGAGATAATATTGCAAAGATAGGACATAAGGTTTGAACTATTACAAGATATCAAATATTTCCATGCTTTAGAAGCCAAAATATTCTAAGTCCATCAGATGTGAATTTCATGTTAATAATCAATAAGTTTAAATTTTATAAGTCCAGAAACGGTAATTTTGAATAAGTCAAAAATAGTTAGGTTAGAAGGAATTTATAATACTCTAACAT
>JBCFYV010004603.1:0-16067 GCA_039000515.1 Timema cristinae
TTGTTAAACTGTTTTTTTGTGATAAATTATATAGTTTTAAAATATTTCTGTGTGTGGGAAATTGAAATATATTTCTACCAGAAAATCTAATAATTTTCCCAGGGTTTAAATCTGTTCTAGTATGAGAGGCTTTTGGGCTTATTTCCACCCGGAAAAGCACTTAGCTTTTTTCCCCAAAATTCCCAACTTTAAAAATTATCTCCCCGTATAAGATCCCTTTATAGCTAGCTTTCCATTTAAGATGGGATTTGCTACCGTACCCAAATTTTTATAGAAAGAAACCTAAAAAGCTAGTAGAAACTTCTTTCAAAATTTTCCCTAGATAAGTTCATGAAATCTTCAAATGGGCACTAATGAGAGATATTATCAATACCTAAAAAATTTAAAAATAAAAAAAATCCAGGTGTGGGGCTCACAAGTAAACTACAAACCTAGAATGAACCTTTGAATGTCAATGTCACTGCCTAGCAGTACTGATATGGTTCCCAAAATTTGTTAAGCTGTAGCAGTTGCAGAACGGATTTGCTAAGGATTATTTAATCCATAAACCTACACTCTAAAAGATTATGACTTTATTCTCAATTAATTGTTGGGGAAAGCAGATCAATGGATCAAATTTCCAACAATGGGGCTGAACTGAATGACAGACACAAAGTTGCAAGTATGCTTTCAAATTCCTATAGTGATTGGTATGTGAGAATGGACACTTGTAAAAATAAATAAACATTGTAGATTTGCTGAGGAGTACATAAATATGGAGTACTACCTTTGTTTAAATGTACAGACTATCTGCTACAATAGCCAAAATGATGATTATATTCACTATGACCAGGAAGTGTTCATGATATCAGAATTTGGAGGAAAAGCATATTAAATTAAACACTATCACAGTTTAACTCTTTATATGTATGAAAATAAAGTGTATTGAGCAAAAAACAATGGTAATAAATAAAATGATAGAATATTAGGAAAATGGTTTTAAAGCACAAATAAAAGTAAAAACGCTAATAAATATTTACACACATCAATATTTCGATGCTATTATAACATCTTCCTCAGGAAGTAGTAGTAGAAGACTGAACAGGATGTTGTCTTCAGTGATGCCAACTTGACTAGTATGGATGAAAACTTCTCTGGTGGAGATGAAATTCTCTGAATGTTTTTCTATTACTCTATGGAAGGTAGGTGGTGCTGGTGTAGCCTTCTGGGTTGAAAATAGCAAATATTTAGGTTGGATGGTTTTCTAGACTTTGTGATCCATTGATTTGCCAGTTCCAGGTTATAACCTCAACTTTGAGTACTGCTACACTGTCAAGGTGTTAAAATCATTTTACAAGACACAATGTAATATGTCTCAGTTTAACTCTTTTGTATGTTTTGTGATTGTGGGTATGGGATCTCTACATGGCTCCTGACTCTTTAAAGATCCTACGGACTGGAGCAACAGTTTAAAAGCAATACATTCATAGGAAAGGGTCATAATAGAAAGTGTATTTGGACTTTAAAATTTTTTTTTCCTTACTCACAACACTGTCAGTATCAAATGAAAAGATACCTAAAATAATAGTGTGTTGTGCAGTACTACACAACATTGCTATGATGATGTAATTTTCTGTATTCATGTCTTGAAATGGTTTCCATGATAGACCTTGGGTATGAAAATGAAGTTGATAGCTATGATGTTAGGCGTAAAATGTAAGGGGAAATACACGTACATAGTGTAGTGAACCTATCTGAAATAAATACCTCTTTATAAGTAAATACTTTTTAGTAACTACTAAAGGTTTTCTGGTAAATAAATATAGTAAAAGTAAAGTCTTATGCACTTATAATTTAATAAGTGCTTTTACTTTAAAGATTTTACTTTACTTAAAAGTAAATTAAATATTCTTAGTTTCAAACAACTTTTTATTGATTTGGCTATTATTGAAAAGGGTTTCATCGTGTGAATTATTAGATCATGGTCATAGTTTTCTTAGGTTTCCGCTGATATCTAAAAATTACTTTATATATAAAGTAGTATATAAGCTTTATGGGTAAAGTGAAATAAAAAAGTATTAACTTTTAAAAAAATTTATATACTTTAAAAGTAAATCTAATTAATTAATTTTAAGCGAAAAAAGTTAAATTTTTTTGTAAATATTTGTGGAAAAGCTTTAGTAGCTGCCTTTCCCCATAAATATGTATCTACCTAATATAGGAATGGCGGTGGCATTTCTGTTCGCCTTTGCACAATAAATCATTGCTGTTTTCCCTTATTTTCATGCACTAGTCAGTGGCTCTCAATTTTCTTGTTCAAAATACATATTATTTGTGAATCCTCACGGCACACTGAACATACAATTTGGCGACACTACAAGGAACAGGAATGCACATGCACAAAGATATTTCTTTCTTTAAAAAAGGAAATGTGTGTGTGTGTCCTCTATTTGTTACAAATTGAGCTTTGTCTGAGAAAAAACAATATTTCTCATTAATTACTCAATTTTTTTGTTGTAATCCATTAAAATTAGCTGAAAATAATAATATATTAAAGCTGACAGACAGTTTTTCCTTATTAAAAAAAACTACTAAACTTACTTACTTAAGCATTAAGAACTCAAAAGTTGATTGCCGTAGTTACAAAAGTACACCATCTCCCCCTATCTTGAGCTTTTTATACCCAGTCAACCCTTTTTATTTCAGGTCTATTCTAATTTTATCCCCCATCTGCATCTAGGTCTTCCCAAAGGGTCTCTCCCCAAGGGGTTTACTTGTCAATACCTTGGGACACAATTCAAAATTTTATTCACGCTGCATGTCTGCTGTTGTAATCTGTGAATTTATTTATCATAACAATGTCTTGTGATGGGTTTACAGAGTATGTAACTCATCATGCAACCTCCCCCAAAACCTCCATCCCTTTTGTCCCAAATAACTTCTTAAGCACCTTGTTTTTAAACACCCAAACGTTTTTTTGTTATGTAAGTTAAGAGAGGCCATTTTTCTTAACCATAGAGAACAACCAGTAAATCTATTTTTTTGTATATTTTTATATTATATATTGAATTAAACTGAGTGCATTAATTTTTTTTATCAACAAAAGAATAACTTTGGAAATTTCTGGCACACCAACTGAATTTTGCAGTCTTCCAAGGAAACTCTTCAAGGGATTTAATTGTTTAGCACTGTGTATTACTGCACTAAACATTATTATTTTAGATGTCTTTTTCCCTTGATATTTGCATTATTGGCAAGCTCAAGAATTTTTTTATTTTTCCAAAATTTGTTTCTATAATGACCCTTTCTTTGAATGTAGCAAGTTAAAAATTGCTACTCGCCGTAAGATCCTTAAATGAGTCAGGAGCCATGGAAAAATTCCATATCCACAATCACAAGAAGACACAAACCATTTAAACTGTGATAGTGTTTAATAAAGTGTGCTTTTCCTCAAAATTTGGTGTATAAAGCTTCTCAGCATGTGCATACAATTAAATTCTTAAATCTATCTCTAGCTTTGCAGTTAGTCTATAAATTTATACGGCATAACTTTTCCCATTTATGTATGTCAGCAAATCTACTTTGGTTCTTTAGTTTTTAAATGTGTGCAGTTAGTCAAACCATCTCTAAAGGAATTTGAAAATGTTCTTACGACTATGTTCAGTCACGTTGTCTGAAATTTGATTTGATGATCTGATTTTCAACACTTTATTGAAAGAAATTTCAAGTCTTGCAGGTGAACACTATTTCAGTGGATTCAAATCTTCGGCCACTCCCCAGCCACTCTGCTTTCATAGCCTGGTTAAGACTTGAAGAAATATCTCCATTTTATGTCTTGAAAAATCTCAGTTTATATCTTTGAAATATCGCATTTTATATCTTGAAATATTTTCATTTTATATCTTGAAAA
This sequence comes from Timema cristinae, assembly GCA_039000515.1. Classification (NCBI taxonomy): domain Eukaryota; kingdom Metazoa; phylum Arthropoda; class Insecta; order Phasmatodea; family Timematidae; genus Timema; species Timema cristinae. Next base: position 3,890 of record JBCFYV010004603.1, read on the forward strand.
AATTGCCATTTATATCTTGAAATATCTCCTTTTATATCTTTAGGCCAGAGCACAAAATTTTTGTTTTGCTACTTTATGGCACAAAGTGGTTACACAAAAATTCAACACTTCCAATTTAAAACCTTTACAGTGACTTGGACATACTATGACTAACATTCTTCTTCATTAATGTTACTGTCTCATACCTAAAATTGGCTATAAACTGGCCATTTATTAACAGTAATTACTAATTATTATTTTATTAATTCCATTTTAAAATTAACTCTTGGGAAGGTTGGGGAAAGAGTAAAATATTGGGATTCGAGAGGGAAAGGAACTTTAAAATTATATTAGTGATTTTAGATTAAAAAAATATTAATCCCCTAACCAATATTGTAAGATTGTAAAAGATAATATTATTAAATACCCTATTTGTGAAAATGGTATTGGATTCTCTGAATTATAGGGTGGTGATGACGGGAGATCGGGGAGGGAGTTTGGGTTAAAAAAGGATTTGGTAAAAGGATTTGGAAAAAAAGAAAACCCAAAAATCATTTTTGGTAAAAAAGGGTTTTGGCCCAAAAGGGTTTTTGGGTAAAGGCGTTTTTGGAAAGGGTTTTTGGCCCAAAAAAGGGTTTTTTCCAAAAGGCGTTTGGCCCAAAAAGGGGTTTTCCAAAAGGATTTGGCCCAAAAAAGGAAATTGGTAAAATATTTTGGTAAAATGTAAATTTTTAAAACCCTTGGTTTTTTTCGAAAGTAAAAGGGCTGAGTTTTTTCTTTGAAAAATAGTAGCAAATGATGGGAAAGGAGTTACAATATTTCTAAAAAAATTGGGAAAAATTAAAAACTGAAAGTGTTAAAAAATATAAATTTTTTTTATATAGTTTTGATTTTTTCCCTTGGTTTTTCCACGGTCATAAAGTTAACGAAAAAAATAAAAAAATTATTTTAGCTGTTTGTCGGTAAAATTTTAAGGAAAATTCAAAATTTTGGGGATTTTGAAATTATTGAAAGGCAAAAAAAAAGTGGAAAAATATTCAACCCCCCCATTTAAATTTTTATGAAGTGACGCCCCCTTTTGTTTAGCGCTACTGAGATATTATGAAATATTTTTTCTTTTTATTGTATTAATTTAAATTAAAATATAAATAATGTGACGCATTTAAAAAAATTTTGAGTAAATTTTTACAATGGTATATTTTAATATAAATTAAAAATTTTGGTTTTGACCCGATTTAATTATTATTATTATTGTTAGGGTTTTTTATAAATATTTTTAAAATAAAATTAGTACAGTTATTTTTTTTTAAAAGGGGTAACAATTTTAAAATTTAAATATTGGTTTGAGATTTAAAATATTTTTAATCTAAAAAACATTTAAAGGGTTAAATTTTTAAAATTTTGTTCCCCTCTGAATAATATTTTGATATTTCCCGGGCCCCTTTTCCCAAAAAAAAGGAATTCCCTTTTCCCTTTTTTTTTTTAAGTTTTGAAAAGGTTTAAATTTAAAGGGGGAAAAAATTTTATATTTAAAAAAAGTAAAAAAAAATTTAAATTACAAATTTGTTTTTAAAAATATTAAAAAAAATTTCCCCCCTTTGTAATTTGCAAAGCTTTCAGGAAAATTTTTTCAAATTTTGAAAAAAATACAAAAAATTTTATGGGGAAATTTTCGTTGGTCTTTTTTTAAATTTATAAAAGTTTAAAAAAAAAAATGTTGTAGTTTTTAAAGGGTGATAATTTAGGGAAAAAAAAGTAGGGTGTAAGCAAGGGACCCCCGAAAAGAAAGGTAAGCAGAGGCCCGGGGGATAAAACTGCGAGCTTTGGTTGGTAAAAAAATTCACCCCTAGGATGTTGTGTTTCCCCTTAAAAAAATGCATTTATAAATAGATGCAAAAAAGGGGATTAAGTTGGCCCCCCAATTGGAAAAAAAATCTTTTTTTTTTAATGTTAGTTTTTATTTTTGCTCATTGTGGAAATTTAAAATTTGGTGTTAAAATGGCCATTTTTGAAAATTTTAAAGTGGGGGAATTGAGTAAGCTAGCCCCCCAAAATTGAAAAAAAAATAACCCCAAAATTTAAATCAATATTTTGGGTTCCCTTTGTGATAGTGCCCAAAAAAACAAAAAGTGTTTAAAAAAAAAAAAATTAGAGAAATTTAATTTTTGGGGGTAATTGAATTCCCCTATAAAACAGAAAAATATAGTTAAGCTGGAGCCCCTTTTTAAAAATCAAGAACAAAATTTTAAATTTAATTGTTTGTTTTAGTTTTTGTATTTTCCCCAAAAAACTTTTGGGGTGTGAATTTGGTTTTTTGAAAAAATTTTTGAAGGGGATTTAATGGGTTAATTTGCCCCCAACCAAAATTTAATTTTTGATTTTTAATTTTAGACCAAAAACTATTTTTGGGAAAACACAAACGAAAAACAAAGAATTGAAAAAGAATTATGAAATTTGATAAAAAATTGGGGGGCCCTGTTAATTATATTTTTCAAGGGTTATTATGGGAAAATAAGTTACCCCGAATAAGTTTTTAATTTTTAATTTTAAAGAAAATTTTTTTTTGGGAAATAGAGCCAATGGAGCCAATGGTTGATTAAAAAATTTGTTATGTTGTTTTTTTCAATATGTGATGGGTAGTTGAGAAGTTCCCCCAATTTAAATTTTTTTAAATTGGCCTTTAAGAAAATTTTCATTTCGGGAAATTGAGCACAAAAAGAAAAACATTAGAAAAAAAGGGTTTTTTTAGCAATTTGGGGGCAATTGATTATTCAAACCAAACCCCCCCCCATTAAAAATTAATATTCAAAGCCTTTTTCCCTTTTTAAATAATAAAACCCCTTAAAAAACCAAAAAAAAACACCCTAATTTTTTTCTTTTTAAACCCAAAATAATTTTTTTTTTTACGAGTTTGGGGGGTATTTTTTTATTTTGTTTAGATAATTAAATAAGTTTGATTTTAAATTTTGTTGAAAAGTTTTAACCCAATTTTTTTTAAATATGTATTTCATATTTTTTGAAAAAAATTTTTACTTAAAAAGAATCGGGGAAAAAAAAGTGCCCCGGTGCTAAATTTTAAGATGTACTTAAGGAAATTTTTTCAAAAATGGTTTTTTTTTCCCGAAACGAGGGTACTTAATAATTTATTTTTTACCTATTTAAATTGTATTAAATGTGGAAAGCATTGAGGGCTAAAGATACAAGAAAAAAAAAAATACTAGAGTTACTTTTTTATTTGAAAAACATATTTTAGAAGTGAAAATAATTTTTTAATATAACAAATGTAAAAATTTTTATAATTTAATTACTTTAAAAATTTATTTTAAATTTTTAAGATAAATATTATTATATATTGTTAAAAATATAAAATGAAGACCCTTTAACAATGGCTAAAAATATTTATTTTTAATATATATTTATATATAAAATTAAAATTTTTTAAGGGTTTTTAACTAAAAATTTTTGGACCCCTTTTAATTTTAAATAAAAGAGTGGATATATTTTGATTTTTTATTTGAGGAAAAAGGGGATTTAAAAATTCAAAAAAACCATTTAATAACTATCATATTTTAAAAAAAATTATACTATGATAAAATGATTAAATGTTTATTTGAAAGTGGCACTTGGGGGGGAGTAAACGGGGCATCTTCCCCAACCCCCAAAAATTCAATACAAAATAAATTATTTAAAATAAAAACATTTGAAAAGAAGATGAGTTATACATAGGCTCCTTTTTAAGATTGGTTTAAGATTTATATTAAAACACAAATATTAAAAATGATTATATTTCTTGAAAAAAAAAAATTAGTGTTATAATTGTAACAAGAAAAAGTTAAACTAGTAGAATTTTTTAAATTTTCGTTTTGTTTTTTTTTTAACACAAGATATGGGTTATTAAACCCAGGTCCCTTTTAGGATTCAGAACATCGACCCCCCCAAAATTTTGGTTAAAATTAATATAAAGTACTTTAATGCAAAGACCCGAGCGGTATTAAAATTTTAAATATATTACTTAGAAGGGGGTTTTCACATTTTAACCGAAGGGCCTTTGTAAGAAAAAAATGAATGGCCCAATTAAAAATATTTTCATAGTATTGTTTATTAATAAAAATTTAAATCTCAAAGTCTTTTTTAATTTAATATTTAAAGAATATAAAAAAAGAATACATCACCCCCATCCCCGTATCAAAAACAAGTTATTTTTGAGTGCGAGATTATGAGATAGGTATTTATGGTTAATACAAAGTACCCGTTTTTTTTTTTGGTAAGAGGTGAATTTTTTTTATAGTTATATAGAAATTTTTTTGCTAAAAAACATAAACCGTATAAATGTTGATTTCAATACACAGTCGCAGTTTATTCGTTGGGGAGGTGTTTTTTATACTGAGTAAAAGGCCCGGGTTGATTTCCCGGATGTCCCAAAAAATTTTTATTGGGTTTACTGTGCTTTTCCCCCTTAAATGATGAATTTTAATGTCAGGGGGCGGATGTTGTATTTGTTCAGATTTAAGTTAGTTTGTCAGATTTAGGGAAAAAATTTAAATTTTACGGTGTGTCTGTCATAGTTTTATATCTAGTGTCACTCATTTGGGTTTAAAAGGGAAAGGGGAAGTGTTTAGGGTGGGGTATTTCAAATTTTTCTCCCCCCTTGAAAAAGATCCTCCCCCGTTTTCCCTTGAATTTTGAATTTTAAGCGAAAGATGGTTTCATCAAACTTAAAAAGAAATAACAATTATATATTTTTAAAGTTAAGGAACACCCAAATAGCTTTTTAATGGATTCCCCTTTTCAAATATTTTCCCCTGGGTTGGAGTCAAGCACCCAAAAATCCTTAAAAAAAGTATTTTTTTTAAATACCCCGCCCAACATAATAAAGCTTCGCCGATACTCTTGATAGTCATCACAATAGGTTTTTTTCATTGTGCTTACTACCCGTTTGGTTGTAAATACATCAATTTACCCCAAAGAACCAGGAAAGAGGAATGTTTTTTAGATTGAAAGTACTAATGTCCACATTAATGAAGCAAGATCGATTTGTTTAATAAGGGTTTTAAATGCATATGTGAAATCTTGCAGTTAAGTAAACTATTTAAACAAATCATTAAATTCACTATAGAAAGGGGCTTTTTTATAAAATAAAAACTATTGGGGGTGACATGTTTACACGCCATGAAACCACTTACTATTTGTTTTGTAAATACAATGCTAGATTCACGGGTGATATATTTTCCCTTGGATAACATTTTCGGAGACATCACAAATAAGGGCGATTTTAATTTGCTTTTTTAAGGAAATTACAGCAGTTAGGACTGAAGGTCTTGTTCATATTCATTAGGTGAAAAAATGTTCTGAGCAAATAAAATATGAATCATGACTCCATTTTCCATCTCATTCAGAAGGGAATACATTTTTCGTCTGACATCAGAATATTTAGGGAAGTCATAGTGTATAACACCATTTCCCTTAGATTACTTTTATTGCATACGGCAACGATACAACGCTTACCCGGCATTTTCTTAGTATCCGTATGACACTTTTCGTAACCCTTCACGCATAAATAATAAGAAGCTTACAATAAACACAAACATTTACTATTCACATTTACTTTGGAAGCATACTTGACTTAAATAAGAAGTTAGTAACGAGCGCACCCGCCTCGGTGGCGTAGATAGTAACGCGCTAGTCGTGTTGAGATCTACTTCTGAGGTCGGGAGATCGAGGTTTGAATCTCGGTCGGGTGAACTGGGGGGTGGGGGCTCCTCAATGGGGTTTTCCCTCTCCCCTCCACGCAAATGCGGGTTCACTTCCACTAATTCAACCTTCCCAATTCCCAATCCATTAGCGTTTAAATTGTACTTAGGCGTATAACCCGAACGGGTAGTTTAAAACGTAATGCTGAATAAATTTAAAAAAAGTGCTGCACTACACAGTCACATGATCTGAACAGAAGCAAGCTTGGTAGGTTACGATCAGACGTTACAGCAGCGCTCCGTGTTAGGGTAGAGCTGAATGCTGGCCGGTAAAGTGAACGAGCCTTCCCTACAACTCTAGTAGTCTTAGTATAAGGAATGGACCCATCAAGATGACCAAATAAACCTTAAAATTTGAATTTCTCAGTGAGTTGAGTAATTGCAGGAGGAAGGGGAGCTTGGAGGTCAACATTTTCAAAAACTAATATATTTAATTACTTCTCTGTATTGTAAAGAATTTAAATTTATTAATTAGGTACGGGAAACAATACAAATAGACATTTACATAATAATAATAATAATAATAATAATTATTATTATTATTTAATATTGCATTCTGAGAAATAGTGGTGATGGAGTATAATAGAGAAAAAAAACTTTTTGAGATTAGGAAAAAAATAAAATTTTGACAGATAAATAAAGATAAATCAAATCCCAGATAGCCAAAATATCATTAGACTATAAATTTCTCAAAGTGGGTTGGGGAATAAGGGGTCCAAAATCTACAAAATTAATAGAAACTACTACATCTCAGCGCAGTGTCGTTAAAAATTGAATTTTGGCATGCCCGTAAATGCACCACTCCAAATAACTAATAAGTCTGAGCATTTTAAAAATGTAACTCCATGAAATCAAGGAGGGGCGGGGGGAGTTATAAAAAACCTTTTATCTATAGTTTAAAATCGAAATTTGGCTGGCAGGTAGAAGAACAACTATAGATAAAGAAAGTATTCTTAAAACTATGTGTTTAAATGGGAGTTAGAGAAATTATGATTGGGGAGGAGAAGGGAAAATTTTCAAAAACCAATAGAAACAATTACTAACAGAACAATTTATTTGATAAGCTGAGGTGCTTAGTACTAGAGGGATTCTTTCAAATTAATTCATGTTTAGTTAGTAATTTTAAACTATTTCTTTTGGTGTTCATTTCAACAATGTCTCTGCGTAAGCGAGCAAATATTGATTCAAAGACTGCATTATATATATATATAAAATAGATTATATATATATTTATAAAATAGATTTTACTTCTTATAGGTAGTAGTTAATTTGTGTGGCTTCATCAAACATACAAAGTTTTCGCTCATACGTGTCTGAAATTGTATTCTTGGTAGTTTAGATCAGGATTTCTCGAACTGCGAGGCGCGAAGGGATTTCAGATGAGGTGTGAACCAATTTCTCACTTCTTTCGACTTGCCTAAATTATGATTGACTAAAAAAATTAATATTCTGTTTGGCCTATGAAGCAATAAAAATTAATTAATATTTTTACAAAACTTACTATTTTTATAAACTTCTACAAAGCTCTTATCAGAAAATAATTAAATCAATTAAATAATAAATGTCTAATTTTTGTATTTTAACGTAAACAAGTTTTTTTTATTACAAGAATAAGAGTCTTAAAAATTAATTTTATGTTCATATAAGGCTCAAGAATCTAGAGTTTGAGAAAACCTGGTTTAGATGATTTGCTAAAAATAAGATAATTTACCCAACTAAAATGTGAGCGAAGCCGTGGGCAAACTCGAGTAAGTTAATATGATTATAAAAAAAATGAATGATTGATTAATTCATTTAGCAAAATTAATAAACAAATATACTTAGAAAGACTGATAAAATATACTTTGGCACTTAAAAAAATATATTCAAAATTCAAAATAAAACAAAATTATTAAAATAGTGGTAACCACATGTATGTGCTAATTAATAAAAAACAGTACGGGTACAAAACTTTTTATTTCTGATACAAAACGGTACAAAAATTATTATTATTAGCACCACGTCTTACTACCGTTCGGGCTATACGCACTTACGCTAATGTGTAATGGTAGGGTGATTGTGAGATGAAATGAAGGACCTACAGTTTAACGTGGAATCCGAAACCACGGTGGTGGCCTGGCACTCCCCACATTAACAAGATGGCTTGTCAAAAATTAGTAAAAAACCTTGGCAATGTAAAAAGTTCAACATACAAAAGTGGTACTACAGGTTAATGGACGTGCTGCTATACCTTGGGAAGTAGTAAATTGAGAAAAGACTTATTTTATTTTGAAACGGTAGTATATACTATTTAACTAAACACTACACACCTCTCCATCTATTATCACACTACAAATCTTAACGAATGTTTCCGGAGACAGCAAAAACATATTTTAATAAGTGGTCTAAAAATTAACTTTACGAAAAGTCGTTTGGCCTAAAAGGCATTTGGCCTAAAAGGCATTTGGCCTAAAAGGGCATTTGGCCTAAAAGGCGTTTGGCCTAAAGTCATTTGGCCTAAAGGCCTTTGGCCTACACTTTAGGCCAAATGCCTTTTAGGCCAAATGACGGGTACCCGGGAGATCATAGTTCAATCCTGGTGAGTGCAAAAAATACTGCAAAACATAATATTTGGCACCTCTTCAATGTACTCTAAGTATGAAACTGCAAAATATTATCTAGGTTTGAAACCTCTTAAAAGTTACGTAGGTTTATTAAACCCCTTAAAGGTGCTTGTTTAACATCCCTTATACTCCACTCCCTGTCTGGCTTACCAACAACAGACACACTGATCCCTCATAAATGATTGATCTTGGCAAGCTACTTACTTCCCCTTTTCTCTCATTTTCCCAACAAAAGTTGTAGAAAAACTTCCTCTAAAATTTTTTTTAAACTATTTCACTTTTACTTAAATTGATGAGTAAATATTTTTTTTGGGAATGAGCAAAGTGAATAACAGTAGTAAATGTTTTTTGCTTGATCAATGATAAGGAAATACTTAGGTTTTGAGAGAAAACTTTTTTTAGTAAAAAATTTTCCTAAGTGTCAAGTGATAAACCAGTTAATACTTGCTTCTCTTTTAAATACTTCAAAATTTTTTAAGGTAGAATAGAAATTTGCCATATGTAGGTTTAAAAAATGGTGCTTTCATTCCTTTTGTGGTATAAAAGGAAATTGCTTTATTACAAGCTTTTATGGTACTCAAAAAAATGCTTCTTAGTTTTTCTACCATTCATTCACTTGACCCAAATAAAATTTTAATTAAATATTAATTAAGTGTTTTATTCTTTTTTAGTAATTTTATTTTTTATTTTTTATTATTATTAGCCCCGGTCTTATTTACCCGTTGGGTTGTACATTTAGTAATTACTTTCTTATTTAGTAACACTTCTTTTCCCCCTGGTTTTTATAAAATGGAGTGAATAAGCACTAATTAATACTTTTTTTTAAGTGATACAAAATTTTTTAATTTGGGTGAACGAGACATAGATGTTTGTTGTTGTTAAATGGCCACTTTCATGTTTTTTTTGTGTGTGAAAAATACCATGAAAAAAAAAGTGTTAAAACCAGTAAATCCAACTAAATGTTGAGTAGGTTGAAACAGAAAGTGTTTTTTTTTTTTTCCCTTTCTGCCCCCGTACACCCCTTAGAATTTTTTAGTTCAAAAAACCCTTTTTTACGGAGGCCCAAAAAGATAGTAATGTTTAGATATTTTGATTTAAATGGTTTTAGATATTTTTATTGCTTTCCCAAAACGTGCCAAAAACTCGACGAGTTTTTAAAATTAAAATTTTTAAAATTAAATTGATATTTTTAAAAAGTTTGATAACTTTCGAAAAAATCCCAAAAATAACCCATAAATTTTTAAAAGTTTTGTTGTGACCCCATCACAAAATTTCTTTTTTGATAAAGGGGGCAAGATCGGTTCAAACCCTTTCCTTTAAAACCCTAAATACAAATATTTGTTAGAGGTTTTTTGAAGTTTTTGATATTAAAACCAAAAATTTAATTTTTTATGTCAAAAACTTAGGTAATTTTTTCCCCCCATTGGTTGAAAAAGTATTTTTAAAAAATCAAACAATAGAAATAGTGGGATTTATAAAATTGAGTTTTCATCCCTTTCTGTGCACCTTGTAAAAATTTTTCACAGTTTAAAGATTCCAACCTTTTTGTCAAACAGTAGGGCACCTACTAAACCGGTGTTTCTGGGTTTTATTATGGGTGGCCCCAAAAAATTTATCATTTTAAAAAAGGTGTTACCATCCCGGGGAAAAACAGGTAAAAGGAATTATTGGGATTTGAAGTGGTTGGGAAAAAAAAATGGGAAATAAGAGGGAATTTTGGGAAATTAAAAAAAAAGGGAAATGTTGTTTTTTATCAAATATGAAAATAAAATTATTAAATTAGTAAATTACAATGTGGTTCAAATGTTCTTTTTGTTTTTTTTATGTAGTATATCTTTAATTTTTTCAATTCCTTTTAGACTTGTTAATAAAATAAAATAACCCTTTATTTTTTTTTTTAAATTTAAAATTATTCTTAAAAAGATTAATGAAAAAGGAGGGGGGGGGGGGGGGGGGTGTTATAAGGGTGTGAACATTGAGTGGAAATTTTAGAAAAAATGGGGAATTAGGGAAAAAAATCGGGGAAAATTTTTTGGTCAATTGGTGCACCCTGTAAATGCAGTTTGCCTTTTTTAAATGTGAATAAAAAAGCTGGAGGTGGATGGGCGTCTATTTCTTGTCTAAAGTAGTTAGAAAAAGAATGCTGGACGCTGCATGTGGCCTTTGATTGTTCTCCCCCAAGGAATCTTGAGCCCCGTTAAAGTTCCCAAAACCCGCCCCATTGGTCATATGGTCCTTAAATACACTTTGGCACGACTAGATTTTCCGGTGATATGGAGATAGGGGTTTGGATCCAAAGGTTGTGAGGGTTTGTTCTTCATAAATGGCTTTCCAAATTTTCCCTTAAACCCAAATATAGGCCTTTCCTTTAAATTCAAACCCTTCCCCCTAACAATAGCAAATTGTAGAGGCACGCCAGAAAAGTAAGAGCAAAAGATTTTTCTATTTAAATAAAATTTATTTAAAAAAAAATTTTAAAGGATTTTTTTGGGTAAATATGTCAGTTTTTTCAGTATCCCTTCTCGTTCTATGCGGGTTTGTGACCGGGTACAAGCTTTTTGATGCCCCCGAAAAAGAATTCTCCCCCCATCTTCTTCTTCCAGTTCGGGACTCTTTTTCCCCCCTCTCTCTTAAAATTTTTTTTTTGCCAAAGTGGTTTCAGGAGTGAAAATATAAAAGTTTGAAGGCCCCAAGCAGAGGGTATGGGGGTGGTTAAAAATGTTCCAACCAAATGAGCCCAAAAGGGCCCCTTTGGGGGTTTTGGCCATGTGAGGTGGGCGTTGTTGTGCAACAAGTGCACTCTCTTATAAACTTTCCCCCTCAGTTTGTTTTAAAATTGCTCTCTTGAGCTTTTTGGGTTCATAGTATTGTGTTGCAAATCTTTCTCCCCTGAGGCTAAATTCATCAAAATTTTTCCTTTTTGGTCCAAAAAAAAAGTGGCCTGATTTTTTTCCCAAAAGAGGTTTGAATTTTTTTTGGGGATGGGGGAATGGTGTGCCCCCACTTGATACTGTCTTTTGTTCAGGAGTGTAATGAACCACCCTTTCATCCATCAAATCAAGTCAGAAAATCCCGACCTTTAATTCAAAAGCTCAAGGGAATTGGAGCGCCCGTGACCGATCCCTTTGTGCTGCTTGTCAGTTTTTTTTGGGACCATCTTTAACAAAATTTTTGGAAAAAGCTTTTCTGTAATTGTTTGTCAAGAGAGATCTGGAAAATTTTTGGAAAAATCGCGAAAATTTTATCCCCTGTCAATTGGCGGGCTTCAGAACAGTTTTTTGATTTTTTGCCCAAAAATCATTGGCAAAAGGAAGGTCTTTCACCTCTGATCGTTTAAGAAAAATTCGTTTTTACCTTCATTAAACTAACCTCCCCTTAAACACTTCGTTCGGGTCATAAAAACCCTTTGCCATAAAAAATTTTGTCTGTGAAAAAATGTCAGTCGGGGTTTTTCCTTCGTGAGAAGAAACTGACAGGCACACCTCACTTTAGCGGGGTTTTATATCGCACAAAAAGGGCAACAAGGGGAGTTTTTTATACTAAGGGTTCCCCCGTGCTCGTTTTTTCAGAAAAACCCCACCCCACTAAAAGTTGCCAACTTTGAAAAAAAAAAACAAAAAGCACGGAGGGGAAACCGTACTTTACTTTTGGATGTGCCGTAAATGTTTAACCGAATGGGTAATAAAACACAATGCCCAAAAAAAAATAGCTTCAAAAAAAGAAACACTATCCCCCAGCAAAGCTTTTTACCTTTTTACTTGTAAACCAATTTAATAATAACAATGTGGAGTGTTTTTTTTGCTTTTTGGTTTGTTTTTTGAGTTTCCATGAAGTTGATCGATTTAA
>JBCFYV010004604.1:0-21351 GCA_039000515.1 Timema cristinae
TTCCAAATAATTGTTTTCATTTTGTCTACCGGTTGGTTGTCTATCACATGGTCCAGCTCGTGTCGATCACTTGGTCCGTGTCGTTTCTTCGTGTCTAGCAGTTTGCTGTCTACCACTTTGTCCTCTCGTGTCGACCACTTTGTTGTCTATCACTTTGCCTGCTCCCCTATAAATCTCGTAGGCTCCCATAATTAAAGTAGATTATTATTATTATTATTATTATCATCATCATCATTATTCATTCATGTTTCATGCCCTTTTTGATTCCTCTAAACCTTCGCGCAAAGCGACAACCCATCCCTTAAAATGTAGGTTAAAATAATTGTTTGACCTATAGCGTCAGTACATGATTAAATCAGTTCTCTCCCTTCTCTTTTAGGAGCACTAGAGTTTGCCTTAAGGCGTATGCCTCCCTAATAAAGGATTTTTTTTTTTTCAGTTTTAATTAGTTGGGTCCAGCTATTGCTAAGATTAAACCATCCTTCCTATTCATATTTAAAGGATTATTAATTATCTCGATGGTCTCGCTAATAACTCGTTTCTTGTAGCTAGAAATGTTTGCAATGGTCTCCAAATAATTAAATGGGATATAGTGGCTAGTGTTCAGGAAACGGCTGATATAGTTGACCCCTGGCTCATATTTGGGGTGTCTCTAATGTACTCCTTTACCCTGGTAGTGATGTACCTTCCTGTTTTATGTAAGCTTTCCCACAGGAACAATATATTTTGTACACGCCTACTGCGTTTTCTCATGCTACGTAATATTTCACAAGTCTTGTAGACGACGTAACATTGTTTTTTGGTAATTAAAATGTATAGATTGTTGTACCTCACTGTTCGACCCTTGCATCTCTCCTCCACACTTGCACATACCATGTCAACCACCCTTTCTACCTGGGCCACTCCACACTTCATGTTCTCTGAGCCATCCGTAACGAGTTTCCCACTGTATTCAGAATAAATGAAAGCACCTTTTTCTATTGGCACGCTTAGTGGCCAGTGTCTCTCACGATCTCACATGCCAATGAGAACTACCATTTTCTCTCATTGGACAAGGCCAGTCAGCAGTAGATGGTATTTAACAAGGTGGTTCCTTACTCGGGGTATGGTACGACACGACGAGTAATTCGTTCTCTGAGATTCGAGCCACCAGGTGTTTTATTGAGCTGCCTTTTTCAAGGCAAAACCGCAACTGTCTTTTTTAAGACAAAACTGCCTTTTTTAAGGCAAACGTGAGCAGATTGTGTAGGATACAGGTTTACCCCGAACACACACACTAGACTAAACTCGAAGGGACGTTTCGGTGGTAATTTCTGTGGTGGATACCTAACGGTGCCAACAAAGCCACAGTAGGCCGTAAATCGAGACCGGCTGCGAAACAATACCTCGCAGTCGGCGCACGTCTTCCGGGACACCAGACAACATCACAGATCCTCCCGCACTGCACAGAGGAGGGTATCTTAACCCTTCCACACTGGCCACTAGCCTGCCCTTTTCAGGGCTGAGCGAAATGGCCACCCCCGACCATACCAGACCGAAAACCAAACAAAACGACACGGACATGGACTACTCCTCTACAGACAATTCAGACATGAAAGCCGACACTGACGGACAGGGAACTTTCACGATGGCCGACAAATTAGGACGGAAAAGGAAATTCAGACCTCACAAGCAACCCCAGACAAAAAAGACACCAACAGAGTTGACGAACAAGTTCGACGCCCTGAAAAGGGCCGAAAACAATACTACCTCACCACTCGACCAGAACACTGACAAACAGCTGCCTACAACAACCACCAAACGCAAGACACACTACCCACCAATAGTGACGCTAGGAACACAAAACTACTCTCAGATAGCCAAGGTAGCAAAAGAGATAGGAGGGGACATTAAAATCACGTACATCACAAACGGACTAAAAATTCACACCACCAACAAGCAGGACTACGACCTAATACAACACTTACTGAAGGACCTAAAACAGGAGTTTCACACTTACACGCTACCGAGGGACAAACCAGTTAAAGTTATAGTCAAGGGGCTCCCTCCCAACATGGCTACCAGTGACCTAGAGGCAAAACTTAAAGACATGGGATTCCCAGTGACTGACGTGAGACAATTCTCCTGGAAGTCGGCTGCGGACAACACGACTCAGACCGTAACACTTCTCCCTTCTTTCCAAGTGACTCTAGCAAAGAGCGCAGACACAAACACCATCTTCCAAGTAAAGACAATTAACCATACAAGAGTTAGGATCGAACCCTACATACCACCACTCAACACAGTCGTACAATGCCACAAGTGCCAAAGATACGGCCATACTAAGAATAACTGCCAGAACAACCCCCAGTGTGTCAAGTGCTTAAAACAGCACATCACCAAAGACTGCCCCAAAAAAGACGCCACCACTCCTGCCCGATGCGTAAACTGTATGGGAAGCCACACGGAGAATTACAGCAAGTGCCCGGTGTACTTAGACTTACTAGAAAAGAAGAAGACGGCGCAACTACCAAAGACAAACACACAGAACAAAACTTTGACCCGGACCATGCCCCACCCTCCAACACACAGAGCTTCCCACCAATGCGGCAGAGACCCGTGGCAAACCCCCCCCCCGTCCCTGAGGCGGCCAAGATCCACCGATCCTACGCACAGGCAGTACAGGCCAAACAAACACAAGGCCCCCCACAACAAGAAGCCGGTTCAACCAGTTCTGACATAAAAGACTTAATTAGGCTACTCAAAGACTTAAACATAATGAAGATCATTACACATTTCAAACCTTATCTCAATAGGCTCAGACAAACAACAGACTCAACAGAGAAAATGTTTATCATGATAGAGGGAGTGACTGACTACTTTGTAAATCAGGATGACTAGACAAGACAAGACGCGGACCAAGGACATTCTACGCGTTTTTATATGGAACGCGAACGGGATACTGACGCAGGCTCATGAATTAGAAGAACTTTTTAAAACATATGGAATAGATATAGGACTAATCAACGAAACCCATCTAAACCAAAACAAGAGACTTAACTTTTTCGGCTACCATCTATATAGAACAGATAGACCCAGCAGAAGTGGCGGGGGAACAGCAATATTCATCAAAGACAATATTCCCCACTACCAACATATTTTTCAAACCTTACAAAACATAGAAGCAACAGCAATAAAAGTAAATACAAAGAACGGAGGTATCCTATTCGCGGCCATATATAAACCACCGACCAAGAACTGGAATAGCCGACTGACCAATAGGAATGGACGCATACTAAACGATCACGCGGACACTAAGGGTTACACGGTAGTCGGGCCTGGCGAACCGACATTTTACCCCTCAAACCCACTACAGAGGCCAGACGTAATAGACGTGGTCTTGAACAATATAGGGGTGACACCGGAAGAGCTCTCAGTTCTTAAAGAACTAGACTCGGACCACAACCCTATAGTGTGCGAGATCACAACAAACACAGAAATACAGATAAACAACCTTAAAAAACTAAAAACTACTACTAAACTGGGAAGGGTTCAAAAGAACACTAGACGAAACAGTACCCGACAACATAAACATCACGACCACCGAAGAACCAGACACTACACTCCAACTCTTTACTAGCACAATACAGGAAGCATACAGAACTAACACCGCAATAGAACAGGAAAAACATGACTTGAGACGCCAACACCCAGACCTTGACTTTCTGCTCGCCCAGAAACGAGAGGCAAGGAGAGACTGGCAAACATACAGAACACCACAACACAGAACAGCCTACAATAGACTCACTGCACAAGTAAGACGTACAGTTAAAATTATTAAATGCAACAACTGGAACACATACATCACTGACGCTGCCATGGACCCTAGTAAAGTCTGGAAAGTCACAAAACAGCTTAAATCATCAGGCAACAAACGGTCGGTACCCGCTATACACTGGGAGCACGGTATGGCCTATACAAGCTCAGAGAAAGCGGTGGCCATAGCCGTG
This sequence comes from Timema cristinae, assembly GCA_039000515.1. Taxonomy (NCBI): domain Eukaryota; kingdom Metazoa; phylum Arthropoda; class Insecta; order Phasmatodea; family Timematidae; genus Timema; species Timema cristinae. The sequence goes on from JBCFYV010004604.1 coordinate 3,990, forward strand.
ACTCTGGAGAAACAGTTTACACCAAACCAAAACCCGAGAGACGCAGACTTCGTCAGGGACGCACAGAGATCAGTACGGGAATACCTATTTAGACCAATAGTGTCACGGGTGGACCTAATAACACTAGATGAACTAAACTACACAATGAAACAACTCCCAAAAAATAAAGCGCCAGGCCACGACAGACTATCAAACGAAACACTACAGAAACTACCACCGAGGGCAATACTCACGCTACTGACAATATTCAACGCTCTACTTACACTCTGTCACTTCACAGACGTATGGAAACAGGCGACAGTAATAACTCTTCCTAAACCAGGAAAGGACCCAATGTTCCCCCAGAACAGAAGGCCTATTAGTCTCCTCCCCACTATGAGCAAACTATTTGAAAAACTAGTTCTAAAAAGGATAGACAAATTTAGCGAAAAAAATGAGATCATCCCAAAGATCCAATTCGGTTTCAGGAAAAATCACTCGACTATTCACCCCGTACTAAATTTAATTGAGGACGCCACAAAAGCATTTGAAGAAAAAAAAAAAACACCGTAGCAATATTTCTAGACGTTGAAAAAGCATTCGACAGAGTTTGGCACATAGGACTAATTCAAAAACTAATTAAATTCAACTACCCACAATGGATCATCCACATTATCGCCAGTTACCTTGCTCGAAGGAAGTTTCAGGTAGTCATGGACGGAACAAAATCACCCATACACGACATAAGGGCTGGGGTGCCCCAGGGATCTGCACTAGCACCACACCTTTAGAGCATATATATTTCCGACATTCCTACCAATCCACAAGTTAAAGTACGACTCTTTGCAGACGACACCATGGCCTACACCATATATAAAAACATAAATTTTGCCAGCTTAAAAATGTAGAGGGACCTAGTTGAACTACAAATTTGGTTCACGAATTGGAGGATAAAAGTTAACCCCACAAAATCAGCAGCTTTGATTATTAGCCGAGGACGCAAACAACTCCCAGCACCACTCACTTTATTCGACACAGAAATACCTGTTAAAAAAGATACAAAATATTTAGGCACTACAATAGACTCGAAACTAACCTGGAGAAGTCACATAGAGGACACAAGAAAAAAAGCCACTGGGAGATATGTACAATTGTACGCTCTATTCAAAGGAAGGGAACTAAACATCCACACAAAAACTGTCTTATACAAATCCATGATACAACCGATTATACTGTACAACTGCGCAGTATGGAGCTACGGAGCCAAACACCTTACAGATAGACTACAAATCACACAAAACAAGATACTCAGAACCATCACTGGAGCACCCTGGCGAACTAGAACAACACACCTACATGAAATGACAAATCGCAGACACCTCCATGACATATACAGGGAAAGGAACATAAAACTCTACGAACAGGCAGACACACACACTAACGACATAGTACGGGAACTAGGACGTTACGACCCTGCTGAGACCAGACGCTACAAGAGACCACGGCTGGCGTAGGAGAGCATTATTATGACTAACTCAGTGTCTATTATAATCTTGGAAAAAAAAAATTAAAAAAAAAAAAAAACACAATCCCCGATACCTAGATTTAGGAAAAAAAAAATAAAAAAAATTAGAGTAGTAATTAACCAAATTGACAATCGACTACGCCAGACCAACGGGATCGACGACAACCCACCACCCAACTATCCCATCCTTGCTCCAACCCCAGACCTGACATTCACAAGTCGCTCATTTCATGCCATCACAACCTTAGTCACGGCCGGACGCCACTGGGATAACCGCCTAGGTTGTTTACTAGCCAGAGAATAACGCTGGCGCCGGGGGCGTCCCCAGATGGGGAATGGAAATGTATCCACCTCACTCCTAATCCCAAGAAAAGAAAATCCTACCCCAACAAGAAACTCTTTATAACCTTTGCCACGGCCGGACTCCACTGGGATAACCGCCTAGGTCAACCTTCTAGCCAGAGAATAACGCTGGCGCCACTGACGGCCCCAGATGGGGAATGGATATGTAACCATCCGCGCCAAACCTATTCCCTACAGTCAAGTTAAACCTTTCGATCCTCCTCCCGGAAATCGACTCATGAAACAACAACATATATCATCATCATACCTTATACACACCTTCCCACATCCCAACAAAAGAAAATCCTCCCCAAATCCCGAGACCAGCGCGATCGTTCACTATCACCAACTTCACTCACAGTGTCAATAATTATACAATTGTTTGTACAAGGTATTAATTCATTCAAGAGGCTAGGAGTCACGACAGTGACTCCGTACTCGAACACAAATATATGCGATATGATTTGAGAAGAGTCTCTGACGTCAGCAAGAAGGGGTAGTTTGGATGTGCTCGGATTGACAGCACCCAGGGCTTTTCCAATCAAACGCATTTTGATTCAACATGTATTAAGAGTTAATTGATAATCTAACAACTACTGGTAAATGTAATTTAAAGTTTAATAAGTCTTGTTAATGATAATATAATATAATTTTGGGATTTAATATACAAAAGTACATGAGAGAGTAATTCAATCTGATTGGCTAGTAATTAACATTTTAATTAAGATTAATAAAAGTTAATTAACTACAACTAGACTTAAAGGGATATGTGACACCATGTTTCAAACTGATTTGAAACAAGTGTAAAGAAAACATAAGCCAACTACTATAACGGGGATCAATTAATAAAATAAAAATTTGTGTATAGGAACTTAGTGTATTTTGTGTCTAGTTAATCGTGAGTTGTCAGAAGTTGTCAGTTCCTTGAATAAATAACATATCCCATACAGAAAACTTTGATTACAGTAAAAACTAATATCTGCGAATCACTTGGATTAAACATTTCTTTAAAAAATAATTTTATTATTTCTTCCAAAAGTTCAAGTAATTGTATTTTCAAATTATTAAATTTAATTTTATTAAAAATATGTTGAGGTAATGATGATCACAGGTTTGTTCTCTTTAATATTATCAATATTATTATTTGGTCATCTTTATCAAAAGAACTCATTTTCTTTATGATTATTATGATATTTTGCCATGTGTCACAATAAAAACAGTGAATGGTGGGGTATCTATTAACATGTAGAAAAAAAAACACAAGGAAGGGAGATAGTAATGAAAAAACATGCTGATTTTGCTATGTTTAAGATAAATTATTTTCATCAAAGATAAAAAAAAGGGACATCACATAAATAACAAAGTGTAAATCTCCATGTTATTTTAAGCAAGTGCATTCACTAAAGGAATATAATATCAATGTTAATTTTTAAATACTTAAGTAAGTTTATTGTAACAATGATGTATATAACATATAACAAGTGTATAATGTGTCAAAGTAGTGAGATTTTGTTTCTTTGACAATATCGCAAGCTCGTTCAACTTCAAAACCAAATGGAGGGTAAACTGTAATGTCCTCAACTATGAGGCCCTATTATGTTTGAAATTCAAGGATAAGGTTTTTTTTTTTCCGTTAGTATGTTTTCATGTAAAAGACTTTTAGCAAACTTCTCTACATACTTTATCCAAGGATGAGAATGAAGTCTTGAAGATTAGGTATCATTTTAGATTTCATATTTTGAATTCTGGGTTTACCTTTAATAATAACATTATTTTATTTAGTTATTATTTATTTTAACATCTTTAAGCCTTTCAATCAATTTAAAAGTAAGTACATTTTAATTTTACTAAAATTAGCATACTGGGTGAATTGGACAGTTAACAAAGGGAAAAGTCACACCTCCTATCGCTGTCTCTTTTCAATCCATCTGAACCACTGATTTGGCAGATTATTTACATTCAAATCAGTTTCATAATTTTCTGCTGCATTTTGGGATGCCACTGTCCAGCCAACCAGAAGGTAGAGAACTGAGCATCAAATAATGTAATTGATTCAGAATATCGCATGATATAAGAGTTTCTGACGCCAGAAGGGGAAGTTTGGATGTGCTCTGAGAGACAGCGCCCAGGGTTTTTCCATTCAGACGCATTTAGATTCAACAAGTAGTAATATGTATAATTTACTTTTCATAAATTATGTATAATTTGTACTTCTCTTTTATTAGTATCAAGGTGTTATAAATTGAGTGAGACTAAAATAAAAGCTCAGGTAATATTCAGATTGAATTAATTGTTCACATCTCTTCTAATGGATTTACAACCTTGTGCGTGATGAGAGGAATAATTTGACAAGCACGTATGTAAGAGCTCACCACAAGGTGTGAACAGTGCAATAAGTTATTATAACAACTGGAACCAGTACTTCGGGAGAGAACATCGCGGCTTGATTCAATTAGCAACCCAAGTGCTGCATCAATTTGGAGTACATCATGGGTCAGCCGTGGGATGTTCTGTAATCTGATACATTTAGATCATGCTACAATCAGTTCTTCTAAATGCTGTGCTTTTTTACAGTGATTATTAGATCAAATCTATGATCAGTTGGCTGGCTGGTGATTTTCATCTCTAATTAAATTTGCTGCAATTCAATTTTCTTTACCTACGTACGATCAAGCTGACTGGTAACCCGGTGTGTGAATCATTAGTCTAATATTGTGTAACCAGTCCTGAGTATATTGTATGAAATTAACATAATTATTTCAAAAGAATGCTGAACAGATTGATTAAAATACCGGTATTTTAATATTTATAATGTAGTTAATACTTTGTAAATTTATGAATGGTGATGATTACGATATAATCATCAATAAACATATTATTAGTAATCTTTAAAAAAATAGATCTACATATTTGCGATTATGTTTTCCTATTCAAAATAAACCCTGTATAACATTTTTTTTCTGTTGATAAGGCTGAGTTTATATTAATTTATAATGCACAGCTAATAGTAAATATTGTATAGCGTACAGTGCACAATTTATAAGGAAAACACAACTGTTTATAAGAAATGTGGTGTTTAAGGGGGCCGCCTACCGGAGGGTTGGAATGCGTTTCAGACGTTCAGGAACTAGGCGATGATTAGGTAGTGTTTAATTTTTTACAAACTTGACTTAAGCCAAAAGGAAGATAAAGGTGGGGAACATGCTTATTTATTATTCTCAACCTTACATTTTGATAATCTATGTATATAAAAAATTAATGAAAACTCGAAACTTGCATATTTTCAATGACCCTTAAATGGCCTTAAGTATATTGTCACAGTTCTGAGACGAGGGTAACATATATATAATCCTAGATACAAACTTTCAGAAACAAATAAAGTCATTTTTTGATAGGGTCACAACAGAAAATGTGAAGATAATTGCTCATTCCTTTTGCTGTTTTGATGCATCAAAGCTAATGCTTTTCAGCCGTCAAGTAGCGCAGCCATATCCTCCATCTACGCTTTGGAAGTAAAGAATAGCCGGAGAAAGAAGGAAAGGCAGTTGGCTCCTTGCGCATGCGCTCTTTTAGTTGGATGTCTGCCTTCGGCTTGTTGAGAGTTGAGACAATGCACAGTGAGCCGGCACATTTTTAAGATTTAGGTGTTCATTAGAAAATATTAAAAATAATATTTACTGTAGCTTTTACTGTAAATGTGTTTACAAACTGGTCCTGTGTTTACGAACAGTTGTGTATGCTTTGCCTTCTTATGATAGCCATTTACAATTATATATAAATAAAATAGAATAATATTGTTATTTTCGATAAATTAAAACTATTATGAACAATAACACAAACAAAAAGGACTACCGTAAAGGGGAAAAAACTAGACTTCGACTATCTGCCCGCCGCAAAAGTTAGGATGGAAAAAGGGGAAGAAGCGTTTTATTAATGGATCAAAGTAAGTACATACTGATTGATTAGTATAAAAACAGGGTCTAGTTCACTGTTCAACGCTTGCGTGTTAGTTTCATTTTACCGTGTTGCTCCTATATTCAGGAGGACGGGGTTCAAATCCCACCCGGAGGCTTCACTAAGCTGGTCCCGTGAAATAAAGAACCATAATTTGAATTCTGTTGCTTAAATTTAAAACATATATTTTTTTATGGTCTTTATAATTATTCTTATAGATTCAATGAGCTTCCATTCATTCTTTGGACTATACTAAAATCATTACACGAAGAGAAATATTAGTAAAAAGTATATATTTACTGTACGTATACTAATTACTAACAAAGTTGTGATGGACAATTGAATTACTTAAAATATGTACAACTATATAAAAAAAGAAAATTTTAATCATTACACGCAAGATAAAAATTAATTTTAATAAAGCTTAATTTAGCTCTGATACGTGAAGGTGAAATCTAAAACAATTATTACAATGTTTAGTGCCTGATTAGTAGTTTCAATTGAAAAAGTTCCAAAATCAGCTTTACAATATAAAAACCTTGAGCAACATATTTAATTTCTGGGTAAATATGAATTTTCCTTTCCTTATGAAACAAACGCCCGTAATGTTAAACCCTAAATATCGCAACAAATTGGGTTGTATCAAGATCTAGAAGTTTACCGAAAATATACTGTAAATTCAATCAACATTTTGGAAGGAAACCTAAATTTCTAATCATTACTGAGCACTATTTATTGAAAGCCAGGATTATATACTAAGTATCGACACGTGTTTCTGAATTATTGCTTTGCATGGTGGGGTTGCGTGAAACTAGTCTCCCTCAGCCGGTAATGTACGCCCCTTAGTACGTTGTAAATAAAGAACTAATTCTGAGACTGCAGGGCTTAAAGCACTAATCATGCACTAAATATTGACAAATGTTTCAGGATTAGAGCCTTACATGGTGAGATAAGCTTCACGAATCTCCACCAAGATGCATTTGCGGCAGTTTTTTTTTAATGTGAAATTGGGTGACCTGGTGGTCTAGGAGTAAGGTGTTGGACTTCTGTGCTGGCGTCCGGGTTCAATCCTCGGTCCCGGCACAATTTATCTGATTGTTAAACCCTTCCTTCACCTCTGACAAGACGTGTATTAATCACAACTTGTGAATGTGTGGAATGCCCGGCCTCCACCGTGGTTCGGATCCCACGTTAAACTGTAGGTCCTCCATTTCATCTCACAATCATCCTACCATTGCACATTAGCGTAAGTGCGTAAAACCCAAACGGGTAGTAAGACGCAGTGCTAATAGTAAAAGTAATAATAATAATAACAATAATAATAATTTAAATGTGAAATTCACTTTAGTTTTATCATTTATCTACACACGCTAATGTGAGAGCACTTTTTCGTCCTCGTCCTCGTCCTCGTCCTTGGTAATTTTTTTAATGCTGTTGTTTTAGTTTTTGTTTGTTTTTTTTTTCCCCAAAGAGAAACAAAGGCTTATTTTTAAACAAAAACTGAGTTATTAAAAATTCATAAGAAATTAAATGTAAGAATAATATTTGTTCACATTACTTAATAATAATAAAATAGGGCACTGGAATATTTATTTTAAATTATTGAATTAAATTGTTAGATTAAAAAAAATACAAGTCTTATATTACAATAATTAATAATTGATCACGCTTGACAAAATTAAATCCTGTATTGTTTTGCATGCGTATATGTCCTAGCAATAAAATCCTCAGATAATTACACTTTTTGTCTGAGATTTTTGAGCTACGTGCTGAAATACAAATTAGGCAAAGTATAATGATTTCTTAGACTAAACCAATTTTTATATAAACACCACCATTATATTTAATTTACAGAAAATATTTACTAGTTATAGGAAAATAACGCTTTTAATAAAAGTATGTAATTAATTTCTGTGATTTTGGTGATTGATGACATCATTTCGAGATAGTAAATTCGGCTTTATTTTTTTTACCGTCAGAAATGTTCAAATATACCGTTTAAAAGCTTTTGATTTGGTAGTTTTATAGTATTCATAGAAAAACAAGTTTCTTAAAACGTGACCCTATTTTTTCTACAGAGTATGCTTTGTAAAGGCAAGTGACTTACATACAAACAGATGTGTTAACAGTTCATCGAGTCAGCCAAAACCTAATATACGAGAACAGATAGAAACTATAGATTGCAACTCTATGTCTCCTTCTTCTGAAGAAAGGTGAGTTTCTAAATAATTTTATGGCGTCGACTATAATCAGCTCTTTGTTAACTTGCAATAAATTTTATTGCTTGAGTATTCCTAGACTTTACGTAACTCAAGTTGGCCGCCACATCGCCAATTTTTTCAGCCCATAATTTGTGCTCATGTGTGCCCGAACATGAACATTTATGCTGTAAAATTAGGCTTCTTAAAAAACATTTGATGTTGCGGGCTAACTTGAGCTCAGTCTAGCCAGCAACATTTTGAAAAACACAACGTATAAAAAATTGCATTTACGCCATTCATTTGTACCCCGTTTGTGCTCATATTTTGCTGAAAACTATAATTTGTGCTTCAAAATTGGGTATTTTATAAAAGATTTAATGTGGTGGGCCAACTTGAGTCCTCCCCATTCTATAACCCGTAAAAATCACGACTTCAAGCTAGCCCACCACTTAATTAAAAAATCACGTTAGCGAAATGCGGTTTTGTACCATTCGATTATGCTCTAATGGTACTCATATGTACACGAAAGTAAACATTTGTGCTATAAAAGAGGCCTTTTATAGAACATTTAAGGTTGCTGGCGAACTTGAGCTCAAGCTAGCCCGAAACATTTAGAAAAACACAACGTTACAAAATTGTATTTATCTCATTCAATAGTGATCCGTTTTATAGCACAAATGTACATTTTTGGGTACATGTGAGCAGAAATGGAGCAAAATCGATTGGCACAAACTGCATTTCACTAAGATGATTTTTTTAATCAAGTGGCGGGCCAGCTTGAGCTCAATGTTTTTACAGGTTTCAGAATAGGGAGTACTCAAGTTGGCCCGCCACATTAAATCTTTCATAAAATCCTTAATTTTGAAGCAAAGGTTATAAATGTTCTAGTATATATGAGCATAAAAGGAGCCCAATCGATTGGCACAAATGGCATTTTGCTACGATAATTTTTTAAATAAACTATGAACACAAACGAAGCACAAACAATGAGGAAATAAAATTGTTGATGTGGGAGGCCAACTCGAGTTATGTTAGACTTTGGTTAAGATAAGTTGGCTCATTTAGTGATCCAGTTAGAAATTATTTATGGCACTTAGGCTAGGTGTGTATTTAGGTCAGTCATAAACTTGGTGTCCTAGCAGAGTTGGGTTTTTGACACTTGCATGAGAGGTCAGGGATCCATCTTTACTGGATGCACAAAGAATTTCCTCCTAGTTAATTTTTCTCAGCCCCATCCTCCAAGAATTCGTTATTAGTAACCAATGTGTTAAATGTAATAATAAAATAGTTGAGTGCTAATATGGTCCGTTGTATTTTAAATAATTACATTCTTTTTTTAACTGTGCAGGTTTTCCTCAAAAACATTTACAATCCTCCAGCCAGCCTTTGTAGATAACTCAGAACCTGGGTGCTCATTTTGGCCAGACATAAGCACAAGTACGCCTAAAAAGAAACTACCAACATCAGTAGAAACTCTTGATAGTTCCAATTTCACAGATGATACGATTCTTTCCACCATTTCAGAAAATGATGATTGTCTAGATGGCGTCAGACCTCTTTCCTTATCTCTTGAAAAAGAAAATTTAATGGAGTCTAAGCCAACACAAAATAATGATATATCTATCAAACCACCTGGGGTACTTATCAATGGACGTCGAATGTTTGATGCTGCTTATCTATTTGAGGAAAGCTAGGATAAGCCGACATAGCAGGCAATTTGACTGCTCATTTGCCAACATGAATTTTATCCGCGAGGAAAGAAGAGGGATGCAAAATGTTTACCATTTTAAGTGTAATATGTGTGGAATAATAGAAAAGTTACATTCTGAAAAGCCCAACGAAGAAAATTCATACATGAATTCGAATATGGCCTGGTGAACAGTATGTTATTGACAGGCCAAAGCTATAGCCAACTAAAAGTAATAAAAATCAACACTTGATATGCCTTGCATGGCCAAAGAAACATTTAACAAATGTCAAAAGAAGCTCTCTTCAGTCATACACGATGTTGCATGGCAAAGAATGGAGGCTGCGGCAAAGGAAGAAGGAAGATTAGCCATTGCAGCAGGAGATGTGGACATAGATGGAGTTCCTCTGGTAACAGTTGGACAGACGGCGCGTGGTGCAAGCGCTCGTTTGGGAGCAATTATGATGCTCTTTCTGGTGTTGTAAGTGTAACAAAAATATTTACAATAATTTAATACTATCTTTGTCTAACGGTGAAGTTGGTGAATTATGTTTATGATTTAGAACAATAATATGATAATACGTGAATACCTTTAAATTGTGTTTTTTTTTGTTCACGGTCCATTTATACAGGACTACCTATATAAATTTGTAAGGCATTATAGAACACATAGCACAATTTATTTCCATTCCAAGGTACTGAACCAGCTTATTAAAATACAAAGTGAATTTGATTTAATATTCCTAAAACTGTAAAATTAATATAGGGTTTAGTTTGAATTCAGCTTAGAAAAAGGTAATTTACTAACTTTTTACAGATGGGCATAAGAAAACAAGAATGGGTCTCTATTTTTTTATTTGCACTGAAATTCACCATACGTTAATATGAGAATTGAACTCAATTATTCATAATAAAGACGATTTAAACAAACGCAATTATTACCAAAATCCCTTAAAATATAGACTACCATAAGTTATTAGTAAATAATTTATTTTACTTGTCTTATTAAAATTTAAAATATGACTTGTTTAGTAAATATTTACTAACATTTTAGCACTTCAATACAAAACAATACAATACATTATAAGGCTATGATATGTCAAATAAGGTAACTACATTATTACAAGTTTACATCTCCTTTATATATTTTCTTATAGGCTTGTATAGTTGGAAAACGCACTCAAAAGGTGTTGTTTGTAAATGCAAGAAATTCCTACTGCTGCATATGTGCTCGGGCTAGAGCTAAAAATGATACACCAAAAGAGCACATTTGTTACAAAAACTGGAACAAGTCTCCGAATAGTATGGAATCGGATATCATAGTGGAAGGTTTCAAGAACAGTGTTGCCATGCATAACTTGAAATATCATCAGTTGATAGGTATGTTTTTTTGAAATATGAAAAATATAAGTTTTGTGAAGTGTTGGATTTTAATTTTAATCGACACATTTTAAAATGTATTTTTAAACTATATGAATACATTGGTAAGATAGTAGGCCTACAAATCTACTGTTTTAAAAATCGCTTAGTTGAAATTTCTTGAGCTGTGACTCTAATATTTCTACATAATAGCTATAGTATAATCTAGTGGATTATTTTCTGAGTATAGCCTATATTAGTTGTTTATTTTTGCAGGTGATGGAGATAGTAGTGTTTATGCGAAATCTTTTAAAAGCTCAACCATATGGCCCTGGCTTCACAATAACAAAGATTGAATGTAGCAACCATATTTTGAGAAATTACTTGAAGAGGCTTCGTCATATTTCTTCAAAGAGCAAAACGATGTTGGTCCAATTTCTCCAATTTTTAGGAAAGCTATAACTGATCGTCAAATGCGCCTCCGATGTGCGGTTACTGGAGCCATGAAATACAGGGTCAGTCAATGTGGAATTCTCTTCATCGAAGAATTGAAGAACTGAGACAAGATATTAATAATGGGCCATGTCATGTATTTGGAGATCATGCCAAATGTGCTGAAAGAGGTTATTTCTGTAATGGACCAAAAGAAAACGAAGAGAATCTAGTCCCAGTCCTTCAAAGTGCAGGAGTATGGGTAGAAATCATAGCAGCAAAAAACCTGGTCGCTCATCATGCAGCTAGCTTACTGCAAAATGTTACAACAAACAAGGCTGAATCTTTTAATAGTCTAGTCTGCAAATACGTTTCCGGTAAAAGAGTTAATTTTTGTCTAAGAGGTGGTATCAAACAAGAAGTGAACTATCGGTTATTTCTTTGAACACAGGAGGAAAAGAACAGGATTATATCCACAAAGGGGCCACAAACGTTAGCCCAGGTCACTTCACCAAATTGCACCTAGAACAAAAAGAACGTTCAGCTCAAAAGAGGAAGATTCGAAGATTGGAACACACAGCGCCATCCAAACGAAGGAAACTATACTCTTCAGGACCTGACAGTGATTATGGGAGTGTTCAAGCTAAGCCAGATATGGATTCCGAACTTTTCACGAGAAACAAAGAGGACTTTTTGAATGGCTTAAGTTTAACAAAAGAACAACGAGAACTGTTGCAACTATCAACTACTGCCCAGGTAAATTCTGTTCAATGGAGAGCGGAAGATCAAAGCGTCTTACTGCATCTTCATTTGGTAAAATATGTAAGATGAGAAAAAACACCAAATGTGCTAATACAGTAAGAGCTCTTCTTTATAATGATTTTTTGGGGTCCAAGGCAACAAGGTACGGTTTGGAAAAAGAACCTATGGCTCTTGAACAGCTTGAAGCTGAGTTGAATGTGAAAGTGATACGCAGTGGACTTTTTGTAGATGAAAATTGCCCTTGGCTTGGTGCCACACCTGATGGGCTTATCGGAACAGACGGAAATCGTAGAAGTGAAGTGCCCAGCAGTTGCAGCCACAATGACACCAGAGCAAGCTATAAAGGAAATAAAGTCACTTTTTGTACTGTTCAGGAAGGGAAAATGCGCTTAAAGGAACAGAACAACTTTATGTACCAAGTGCAAGGGCAACTGCATGTCACACAACGTCAAAACTGTCTGTTTGTGTTTTGGACACCTTTTGGAATGTTTGTGGAAAAAATTTATAGGGATGATACTTTCTGGCAAGAAAAAATGGTAGACAAACTTACACTTTTTTTCATGAATTGTCTACTACCGGAACTTGTAGACCCAAGATTCCCCAGAAACTTGGAAATAAGGGAGCACACCACTCAAGTGGCACAATCATGATGGGAGTCAATTTTTATTGAAGTGACAATGCAAATAAGATTTAAAATATTGATTGAAAGAGTAGATATTAAAATAAATAAAAAAATATTTTATAAACATTTTATTTCGAAATGCACTAAAAGGTATTAAATAATTCACTTATATTAGTTTAGTTAGTTTTTACGTCTTACGCTGGACAATCACTATGTATCCTCACTTTATCAACTTTATAAATGCATTATTGATTAGATAAAATATGGTTTTTCTTTAAAAAACATAACTGTTTCAACATATTACTACAAATTATTATTGTGGAGTTTTTAAACAATAATAAAACGTATAGTACAAACAAATACCTTTTAATATGTAAGTTTGAGTTGGCCCTACTTAGCGTCCGAAAGCTTAGCTCAGTTGATAGAGTGCTAATCTACTTTGTTATGGCTTTCGTGTCCGATTACCGTTATCAACACGTCTTTAAACCCTAATAATTATAATTCTTGGCATGGTTGATTTTTATCTTTACTAAATTGTCAGCCTAGGGACTGGGTGTATGTCATAGTATTAAGTTAGTTTGTAAGTCATGTGCTGATGTAATATTTGTGTTCAGGAAGTGCAAGTTAAATACCCCAATAAATATTTTTTAAATAATTGGTACTTGGTGTACAATGAAATGTTGCCATCACAATAGTGATGTCCTATCGAAAAATGTGTCATACTCAGGGTCGTACGCACGGGGAGGGGGGACTTGAGGGGTGTGAATCCCCCTCCATCCCAATTGAGAAATAAATTAATACTAGACAAAACAATCCTCAGATATTCATTTTTAAAACAAAATTGTTGAAGCTATTTTTGAAATACTAGATTTGTAAAATTCGTCATCAATAAACTAACCATTCAGAGTGTTTTTTGCCCCAAAATTGAACGTAGTATGTTATTTGTATTGGCAAACTCTGCCCCAATATCTATTTTAATTAAAATTGCTAGAGCCGTTTTTCGACATATTTTGAATTAAAAAAAGTATAAATAAATAGACTACCATTCGGGGTGTTTTTGCTCAAAGACAAACATAGTATTTTATTTGTATTGCCAAACACTACCCTAATATATATTTAATCAAAATCATTAAAGGTTAAAAAAAAATATTTATGATCATAAAAAAGCCCATGAAGTAAACTACCCTAATTTGAGAGTTAGAATCAAAATTTTAAAAAAAGCCCCTAAATAAACCCTAAAACTTTCAAATATAAATTTTTTTACCAAATCCATCTGACCGTTTCAGATATATCGTCAGGGATAGACAGACAGACAGACATGGGACAGAATTTTTTTTAAATCTTCTCTTTTTGGATATCTTGATACATAATGTTTCATGAAACAACCAAAATCTCAATTTCTAATTTTAATTATCGTTTAGTTATATTGTTCTAAAAAGGTACCATATATAAAGATGGGTGTTCAAGATAAGTTAACCGCTTTGGTTGTTTAACGTGTCGGTCTTGTGTTGGACTCGACTGCCAAGGATGGGGATATTGAGGTTCGAAATCTCATTCGGTGTATTGAGGGCGTTTTTTCCTAAATGAATCTTCACATCTCCTTCCACGCAAAACTGAGTTCACTTCCTTTAAAACACATCCTTAATCCATTAGCGTAATAATTAATACGTTACCCAAACGGGTGGTGACAAGTGCAAAAAAAAAATTAGATCATAATTATGCAAATAAAGCCATGTATATTTATCTATACTAATAATAAATCATTCTAGGGTCTGTCTGTACATAATCGAGACACATTAAGTTTGTTTCCATTACAGTCTTTTTTTACTTGAGGTACTTTTTAAGCTTTTTTTTATGGTTTTGCGTGTAAATGAGATTTTTTTTAATATCTTTTGAATAGTAAATTTAAACTATTTTTGTGCTAGATCAATGCAGCAATGCCTCCAAAGTAAAAGCTATACGGTTTTTGCTTGCATTTGAGTCTGTGATTTAATTACTTTTTTTAGTTACTACATGGCTTTGTATGTAAATTAAGATTATTTATTCTAGTGTCTTGAGGCTATTTTCAAGAACGAAATGAATGAGATTGAGGTGGAAGTAAGTGGCATTTTTTGATTGCTAAGGAATGTTTTCAAGAACATCAATGAGCAAGACAAGGTCAAGTGAGGTACAAGTCACGCAAATCTTCTCACATCATACACTACTTGACCCATTGCCTTTCTCTGCGTTGTTCATGAAAACGGGCATTAAATGATCTAAATTTTAAAACAGAATTTGAGCGTGAAAAGTAAATTATAAAATCAAAAGAAATTACGTCATCTAATTCGTGAAAACATGATTGCATTCACGAGCAACCTCTGTCTCAATTATTCCTCACACATCCATATCAGCACGATCGATTTGTTGTTTTTTTACAAGTAAACAAACGTTTGGAGTTGCATAGTGGCCTCACTACTTTTTACTTCTAGATCACTTCTCACTCTGAAGGGTGATGAGTAAGGCTCTAGTCGGGGGTGGGGTTTTGGGGTGCAAACAACCCCCGAAATTTTATGAACAAAATATAATTTATGGCTTTATTAATAGTTCAAAAACAATAAAAATTAATGTACAAGTACAAATTAGGGGCTGTGTTATCATATAAAGCACTTCAGAGATCTTCTAGAGGTGTTTAATATCTAGGATTTTTTTCTATCCTCCTGCAGTTATGGTGTTGACGTAAAAAAAAACACTCCACAGTAGCATTTATAAGTGTTTAATATTTAGAATTTGTCCTAGCCTCCGGCAGTTAGGGGGTTATGTTGCCATAAAAAAAAACACCTTCAGATAGCTTCTAGAACTGATTAGAATTTTTTCTACTCTCCAGCAATTGGAGTGTGTGCCCACCAAACCTTCCTGATATTATTGGCTGGCTACGGTCTTGGTGATAAAAAGTAAATCAAGTAAATCAATGCAATTTCACACCTGAAGAGGGAGCTAGAAGTAAAAGTGGTTTTGTTCTTGCATACACGCTTTAGATATTAAATACATCTAATTAACTAAAATCAAGGTATAGTGATAAAACCCAGGATTTTGTTAGGTTTCTATTTTTACTGGGTATTAAACAATGAGCAGATCGTACAATCCATCCTTAGATTTTTGGGTATTTTGGTATGTTTGTAAATTGGACCAAATGGATGCTGTATGTTGCCAGTAAACTAATCTAATTTGATCGAGATGGACTTCTGTTGGTTTCCCTTTTTTTTTCCCCCAAACATGTTTACATAGACAACAACACCTACCTGCGCCCCAAACCAAAGAGTATTTAAGACTTGGTGTAGTAAAAATGCAAAACACTTGTTTTCTCTTTTGTTTTTAAAACAAAAAAGAAAAGGGGGGGGGGAAAGGGGGGGTCATTGGTAGTGATACTTAAAGGGTTCGTTACCCTGAGCACAAAAATGGGGCAAATTATCCTAACTGGTGATAGAGGGAAAAGTTCGGGGGTCTTCGTATGTGCATTCTTTTCTAGCGTTTTGGCTGCTTCCACGTTTAGACAGCAAAAATTACATTATTAAAAACTTAAAGCGAGTGAAGCCATGTGTAAAATCTAGTGAGTGAATAAAGTTTTCACACAAATGCGTAAATTTTGTATACCAAAATAAATCAAATAAATTTTATAAATCACTTCATACTGTAGGGTTTTTATTTTAAAATACTCGTGCGCTGCAAGCTCAAAGGGATAATTTTCAACACAATCTTTTAAATTCTAAATTTAAAATTGGATTCCCAGTTTTTTAACCACTCAGCTCCCTCCAAAAAAGAATCCCCAAACTTATATTGTGGGAAAAACGAACAGGTTCTCTGTGTCCCGAGCCTCGCCCCCCCCCTCCTTCTTGACCTTGAGGGGTTAAACCGGGGGTTTTGCTTTTTCTCAAATCGCTCTCTTTCTTATTGGCATGTCAAGGGACGGACAGAGGGTGACGAGCAGACTAAACGAGTAGTAGTTTATGTAACCCACCACACATTGAGTTTAAAGTATGTTGCCTGACAAACGGTTGATACTTTCTCGCTCCGGGAGGCGGCCCCCCTTTAAAAACAAGTCGTAGTTACATTTATTTTTTTTTGTATAAATTTTAAAATGGCCGGCCCCTTTGCACTAATATTTTAAAACCCCTAAAATACTTCAAAAAAATGGTTCACTGAAAAAAAAAACGTTTATTAAACTGTATATTTTAAATTTTTTTAAATAACCCAATTTTAAATTTTGTTTACTATTAAATCAAATTTGTTTTTTATTTTGGGTTTTAATTGTTTTATGGTAAACCTATTTTCAGTAACAGAAACAAAAATTTAGTATTTCCTATTAGTTTAATCATATTTTAGTCGTAGCCGTTGGTTTTTTAAAAAAAAAATTCGTCAAAAACAAAAAAGTACACCAAACCCCCCAAAACATTTAAAACAAGACAGACGCTAATTTTTATCTCTGTTTTTACTGGTGGTTTTAAATTTGGGTGATATTCTCC
>JBCFYV010004605.1:0-17827 GCA_039000515.1 Timema cristinae
TTACCCATTAATATATTATTTTCTTTTCATTATTTTATATATTATATTTTTAAAAAAACCCCTAAATTTAATCCTTTCGGGATTTTCATTTAATTGTTTAACTTTGTTCAAGAATTTTGTAACATATATTTTATTTTGTATATTAGCCTTATATTTATTCGGTACCCTTTTTGGTGGGGGTTTTGGGGGGAGTAAAAGGGAACAATAATGAAAAAATAATAACCCACAAAAGTTTCAACAATTGTTTTTTTTTTATTGTAATCTCAATTAGTACATTTTTTTGTTTTTTTGTCCATTGTTTTTAAATTGCTATTTTTTTTTTTTTTTTTTTTTTTATTTTAAGTACTTAACTCTTGTGGAAGTCTACAAACACCATTGTAACTTAAATTGAAATTATCTAGGAAAGTTCCGAGAACCCAGAGGCTCGAGCATTTAGGTCGTCGTGCATTTGTTCAAATTAGTCGAGCTAAAGTTTTTTTATATTTTTTTTTTTTTTATATTTTTTTTAGTTCTCTAGTTCCAGGAGTGGGCCCCAACACAAGTTTTTTTTTTTTTTAAATCTCGCGTTCCCCCTTTTTTGTTGATAAGACACAATTAGGAAATTTTAAAATTAGAATATACATGGGTTTTTTGGTTTTATGATCTTACCAATTAATATTGGGCCGTTAGTAGCAAGTGTGCTAAACCTATTGTAGTAATAAAAATAAGTTTTTCTGACTCAAAAAACAACCCCCAATAATATTGCTTGCACTGAAAAGACTGTACTGGGTCAAAAAGCGCGCGTCAGTCACCACTCGCTCGGTGTCCCGTCTTGCCACCTTCTTCAACCAATGGTTTTTTTTCTTTTAGTCGCTCGCTCCGTTGGCCCCCTTCATTAAACCAATGTGTTCTATTTTATATTTTAGTCGTCGCTTTCCCCTCTGGCCACCTCTTTTAAACCAATGGTTCTATTTTATATTTTTGTGCTCGCTCCGTTGGCCCCCTTCATTAAACCCAAGTGTTTTATTTTATTTTTTTAGCGCTCGCTTGCCCGTCGGGGCCCCCTCTCTTACACCAATGTGTTCTTTTTATCTTTTAGCGCTCGCTTGCAGTTGGCCACCTCTCATTACAACCAAGTTTTCATTTTTTTTTTTAGTGCTCGCTTGCCCCGTCTGGCCACCTCTCATTACAACCAATGTGTTCTATTTTTTTTTTTTAGTCGCTCGCTTGCCCGTCTGGCCCCCTCTCATTACAACCATGTTTTCTTTTTTCTTTTAGTCGCTCGCTTGCCCAGTCGGCCATTCTTTCAACCAAAGGTTCTATTTTATCTTTTAGTCGCTCGCTTGCCCAGTTGGCCCCTCTCATTACAACCAATGGTTCTATTTTATTTTTTGGCTCGCTTCCCCATTTGGGCCCCACCTCTCATTAAACAATGTGTTCTATTTTTATTTTGTGGGCTCGCTTCCCCAGTCTGGCCACCTTATTAAAAAACCAATGTTTCTATTTTATTTTTAGTCGCTCGCTTGCCCAGTTGGCCCCTCTCATTAAAAACCCAATGTGTTTATTTTATATTTTAGTCGCTCGCTTGCCAGTCGGGCCCCTCTCATTACAACCAATGTGTTCTTTTTATCTTTTAGTCGCTCGCTGGAAGAGGAAACTCGCAAAAGGAGTCAGTATCTTTTTGGCTTACCGGTGACGAAGATTTGGGTTCAAGTCCCGGCTGGAATCCCCCATTTTATGGAAAGGATTTTTTACCTTTATCCAGGGAAATTTTTGTGGTATACTTGCTCTTGAATTAGTTTTCATATTAAAATAGGGCGTTTTTCAGATATTTTGGGGGGAATTTTGATTAAAATGGTGAACA
This sequence comes from Timema cristinae, assembly GCA_039000515.1. NCBI lineage: Eukaryota > Metazoa > Arthropoda > Insecta > Phasmatodea > Timematidae > Timema > Timema cristinae. Next base: position 1,844 of record JBCFYV010004605.1, read on the forward strand.
TTGACGCGTCCCCCCCCCTTGTGTTGCGACTCCCCCCACCCCAACCCCACCCCCCCACCTCTTAGTCCCTTTTTAAATTTGCATTGTTTATTAACTACCCTAATTAATCGCTTTTTTAAAATTCAATTTGCACCAAAATCCCTTAAAAAAGTTAGTGAAAAACCAAGACTAAAAAAAACTTACAATTTATAAAAAAATCCAAAAGGACGCCCTATACTTAAACGTGATGTGGAAATTCAAGAGGGCCGCCCCCAAAATCAAAGATTACCCTCTTTTATACCTTTAAAAAAGCAGGGGGGGGGGTCACCCAGCCCCCCAAAGACATCAACGCGCCCTCATGATACAAATTCCCCTACGCCCGCAACGATTTTTCATTATTCCCCGGCGAATGCTGATGCATTTAAAACATATTCTGATACTCATTACGCAAAATCCCCAACACCCTAACCCCATAGTGGTAAATTACCCCGTTTCCCCTTAAGGTTATGACTTTCTTTTCCCTTTTACTTACCTTTCTTTCCCTGACACCAATTTTTTATGCAAAATTCCTTTTTGAAAATTAAGATTATTTTTAAGGTTTTTCCCCCCGCCCCCGAGCCCTAGTCCCAACAGTGAGTTACCCTTGACGCTCTGAACCCCCCCTAACCGACGTCCCCAGCACCCCCCCCCCGAACCACTAACAGTAATTTACCCCCAAAATCTGGACGCCCCAAACACGACCTCTGGCATCCCCAAAAACTCGAAACCATAGTGGTAAAATTCCCCGGGGCCCTGTGTCTGTAACAAAACCCATATCAATAATCCCCATCCTGCCCGCTCTTCCCCTCAAGCAGGTCTCGACAGGCTTTCCCCCCCCCTTTCCTCTAACCCCCGGCTCCATATCCTCTCCTCTAATCCTCACAAAAAGTTTAGAGGTGGGGCATGGCTTTAAAAAAAGAACAAAAAACTTATTAAAATTAATTAAAATTATATTTTAACTTATAGCGTTATGTGGAAAATCAAAATGGCTCACCCCCCCCCCTTCCCCCCTTGAGCAGGTCCCGATTGCACCCAAAACCCGATTCTATTGCCCCCAAGGAAAGGGCATTGGTTCTGATCTGAAAAGGGGATGGATTATTTAAAATTATTTTTTGATGGTCATGATGGGACTGATATTTGTAATGAGATGGAATTATAATTTTTTAACCCCAGCCTTATAAGACCCAAAAGGGCCCAAAATAAAGCTATAAGAACTAAACCCATAACACCAACTTTTAAGACCTAACTTTTTAAAAATAATTTTTAGCTCCTAACTTTATAGACCAAGGCATGGATAAAAGCACTGGGCCTAAATTAATTTCTCATATATTCTTTAAAAAAACCTTAAAAGTTCAAGCGGCATGGACCCAAAAGGCCCAAAAAACCTAATTTTACAACCCAAAATTTACTGGACCAATTTTTTTAAAACCTAATGGCATAGTCCCAAACTTTGGTCTTGGAAATTGGTCCCCTGCTGTCATCCAAAGGTTTCTATCCCCGGACCCAGTCGATCCTTAAATATTTATTTCTAATTCTTTACATTTTTAGTTAAAATAAAACATTTTGAAATAAATTATTTATAGTATTTTTAAGTCAAAGTGAATTATTTTATTTTGTCAACCTTTTTACACAAATCTCAACAACCGTTTATTGAATTTAAAATTTTAAAAAATGAAGATGTGCTAATTTTATTTTTTTTTTACAAATATATGTTTTGATTTTTTTGTTTGTTTGTTTGTTTGTTTGTAAGCGTTTTATTTTATAATTTTAACACATATATCAGAATGAACAGTAATAAAAACATATGAAAAATAAAGGACAGACATTTAACACCAGCCCGAAGGGCTCTCGAAAACGGACACGGACATGGACATACAGTACAAAATCAACAAAGAAAAAAAAATGGCCCCCTGGCGGGCTGAAGATTGCTATCCATGGGTTGGGGGTGGGGAAAAAAGTATAATAAAACCCACCCCTTTGCACAGTTGGGTCGCCAGGACCGTAAAAAAAACATACGTACAAAGGAGAGAGAGGACCCAGAAGCAGAAACAAAGGAGGGAGAAACAGAAACACAGGAATGGGTAATGAAATAGCGGAGGAGGAGTGGCCCCGGTCGGGTGATATATAATCAATTTAAAATTTAAATTTTACTTTATGCGTGCTTTTACGTCTTGTCCATAGAATGTAGATTTAAAGAAAAAATATAATAACAGTAGCACAAAAACCTTTTTTAAACCCAGAGTTGACATATAAAAGGGAATATGTTAAAATATTAACAAAGTCAGGGAGGGCCTAAATATTCTTACTTATAATTTTCCAAAGTTGCAAAATAGTCCACATCAATATGACAATTTTGATACTCAATTGCGATGTTGAGCCATCAAGATACAACTATCTTTGTGAGCCACCGGGGCCACTAGTTGGTTGTAGTGGTAGAGTAATGGGACAAAAGGGAAATGACATGCAGTGGACCTAATTTCACAAGACCTAAAGTTTAGGAGCTAGCCTTTGGGTTTCTTTAAAAATTAGGTCCCCCCCTTCGGGACGGGTTTAAAATAGCCCCGCAGTATCCCTGTTGTCGTAAGAGGCGACTAAAGGGGGCTTCTGTGCAGGACGTACCTCGTGCAGGAAAAACCTATCCTTAATCTTTCCTTTCACCTCCTTTTTTCTTCCTTCCCTTTCACTCCTTTTTTTTTCTCATTCTTCTCCCTTCGCTCCCTCACTCCTTACATCTTTCTTCCCTTCCCCGCCGCCCAGTCCTGCACAGGGGACTTTTGCTCCAAACGTTGATGACCTTGGCATCTAACACGGCTTTCCTTTGATGATTATCGGATACCACTGCTTAGAGCTCTGAGTGAAAGGGGCCCGGTTGTAAAAATCTGGTAGAAGGGCCTTAGGGATGACAATAACCAGGTACCCTACCTTGAGAAAAGACCGGTTGCGTTCACGAAGGCCCGGACCGTAAAATTGGCACTTTCCTGCACCCACTTGCTGCGATGACCTCTCTCCTGGCCCCAGCCCCACCGAAGGTTGTCATGTCTAGCGTTTTGTGGGGTTTCCCGCCAGGAGGGTTAACGGGGCCCTCAGTGGTAGAACCAACTTGGATCACCCTGGGTTACGATCCGAGTATTGTGCAGGTTGTCCCCAAAAAAGGCATGGCCACCTCCATTGTCACCGCTGACACCTCACTGTCCGCTAGCAACGTACTGCCACACCCCGCTGGAAACTAAATGCCCGGCCCCTCACAGGGCCGTATTAATGAAAAGAGCCGGAAACGGGTAAGGCCGTCCAGCCTTTAAAACAGAAAAAGTCCAGGAAGTTTTGGGGGCCCCAGCCCCGTTCTGGTAATTTTCTCGAGTAGAGGAAAACGAAAGTCTTAAGCGAGTAAGCCCATTTATACTCGAAAGAGTTAAAATGGTGCAGCCAGTCTGACGTATCAATAAGAAAACTGCGTGATGGCACTATAAATGATACAAAACAATAACAGATATTCAGTCCTCAAAAGTAATGGCAATCTCTAAAATACCGTTGAGCAATAAGTCTCATATACCGGTAAAGGGTTGGAGCTCACGGGTTCCTCAATTTTTGCAAGGGAGTGGTCACTTGCTATGCCCTCGACTGCGTGAGCATTGAGGATATCTGTGAGGAACTTTCCCCCCAGCACGTCACCGAGTATACCGCATTGTAACCAAAAAGAACGGACAGAGAAAAAAACCGACACGTAATCCTTACTTTGCAACACCTACCCTTACAAAGGAGGTCCGAGCAGGTTTCCACGTGCTCAGGGTCCGTCCGTATGTCCTAACCCCCGGCGCTGCTTTCAGTGCCGGGAATTTGGGCATCGAAGCTATAATGCCGTGGAAAGCCAACCTGTGGGGGATTGCGGACGGGGAGGCTCACGAAACACCATGTGAGTCCCCTTAAGAACTGCGTCAACTGCAAGGGTCCGCATTCTGCTGGTCTCGGGCCTGCCCGAAATGGATGGTAGAGAAAAAAGCCCTGGAGATACAATCCAAAAAGAAGATCTCGTATGCCCAGGCACGAAAGGAATTACACGTTAGTCAGGTGCGGATTTCAAACCTCCTACAGCCAAATTGTCAGTCAGAATATCAACTGTCCCAACTGTCATTGCACAGTTAATTCTCGCAAAGCCATCTACACGACCTGTCCCATTGGGTCTCTACTCGAGACAATCTCAATAATAAACGCGCCAACAAAGGTGGGCCTAAATTGCTAGAAGAGGCGAAACCTCAACATAGGTCTTCTCCCCCCCCCGTACCGCCGAGGAGCCCTCCTCGGGGAACACACCCGACTCACCTGGGGGACCTCCCCGACCCCTACTCGGGGGTCCCCCGGGGCCCACCTCGGGGACCTCCCCCGAGCCCACCTCGGGGCCCCACCCCGAACCAGCGGGGGAAACAAAAGAACTTGCGGCCGTTGTTGGTTCGTCCGCTTGGTCTTGGGTCCCCGGAGGTTGGAGTGGGTGGCGGAAGGGTGAGGCGCAAAGGGGGAATCCTGTGGTGCCTGGAGAAAGGTCCAGAGAGGTGTCGCCGACACAATAGTAAGAAAAGTGCCAAAGGCTGTAACAAAGCCTTCGCGCTTAGAATCAACCCCAAGTCTCTTCCGAGAAACAAATGCCTCTCTTGAAACGAGAGGTCCAGGAGGGGACTTTGGGAAAGGCCAGAGGACCTATAAAGGTCCTTAACCAATTTTTTTTTTTATAAGAGATAGTGACATGGTTTGCGTGGATGAATAAATTTATATTTGTACTAATGTCGCTACTACAATGGAATTGTATGGGCTTTTATGCTCGTGTAGAGGAAATTAAACTAATAATTTTTTCCCCTCCCATCCTTCCATATTGTGTTTGTAGGAGACCCACTTCGCCCAACTGACACCCCGATGCTTCGTGGGTACGATGTATATCGTACGACAAGCCATTCTTCGATCGGGCTAGCGGAGGTGTGGTTATACTTGCACGTAGCAATTATATAATAAGTCTATAAATTTGGGTATCTGATCTCCAAGTGATTGCTGTGAGATTTCCCCCTTTCCCTATAGAGTAACTGTATGCTGCATCTACCTCCCCAGGGTGAACGTGTTTCAAAGAGGAGCCTAGAGGCCCTCTTTAAACAACTTCCCGCCCCCTATTTTATCTTGGGGACTTTAACGCACACAACCTGGTGTGGGGGTCTAATTATACTGACGCCCGCGGGAGGATGGTAGAGGGTTTCTTGCTTGGGAAACCTGGTGTTAATGAACACCGGGCCCCAGACACACTTTTCCACCTTTAATGGTTTTATCCTCTGCCATCGACCTAACTCTATGTAGCCCGGGATCGCTCCCCATTCCTTTGGGAGGTCCACTCGGATCTATGTGGCAGCGATCACTTTCCCCTTCTGCTTTCGCTATTGAAGGGCCCTCCCGGTATGCACGTGCACCACAATGGGTGCTTAACGTGCTGACTGGGATAAATTTCGCGAGCTCGCCGTATTTGTACAACCCCTTTCTCCGGACGTCGATGTTAATATTGCCCATTTTACTTCGACGGTCATCATGGCGGCGAGGGAATCTATCCCTAAAACCTCGCCAAACCCGCGCCACCATCCTGTTCCTGGTGGAACGAGGAGTGTAGATTGGCTATTTCTGACCGTCGAAGAGCAATTACGTCTCTTCCATCGGCGTCCAAACCCTTTGGGTAATCTATAATCATTCCGGATTATGCGTGCTCGATTTCGCCGATCATTCGTGAAAGCAGAGAGTCTTGGAGACAGTTTATATCTACCCTTCAATTTCACTCCCCCAACTAAGGTTTGGGACAATATTCGTAAATTACGTAGTAGCAAAAATACCATCAATAACATACCTGCCCTCATGTCAAATGGTACGCTTTTTTCTCCTCCCCTGTGGAGGTCGCCAATGTATTGGGCTCTATGTTCACCCCCATATCTAGCACTGCAAGCTACTCAAAATGAGTTTGCAGCGCATAAGCGGAACATAGAGCGCCATTCTATTGACTTTTGGTCAGAGTCAGGGGGAGGATAAAACTCCCCCTTTACTTTAGATGAACTGAACTATGCCATGTCCCAGGCGGGTAGCACAGCTCCTGGCCCCGACGACATTAATTATGAAATGTTGCGCCAGTTACCCCCTGCTGGACAGCATGTCTGTTGGACCTCTACAATAGTGTTTGGGAATCTCGTCAGTTCCCAACACTGTGGAGGCAAGCAACAATTATTTCCCCCTATATAAAAGTGGCAAGGAAAAATTAGAACCAACTAGTTATAGACCGATAGCCTTAACTAGTTGTGTATGCAAAATTTTTGGAAAAATTATAAATAAACGTTTTAAAATTTGGGATTTAGAATCCGCCCAAACTACTTCAAATATTCAATGTGGTTTTCGCCGCAACGATCTACGGTGGATCATCTCGTCCGTCTCGTGACGGCAGTTCGTGACGCCTTTCTCCTAAACAGCACTCTTTTGGCAGTTTTCTTTGACTTGGAGAAAGCGTACAATACCACATGGCGGTACGGCATTTTAAAAACCCTTTTTAACTGGGGGTTCCGTGGGAACCTCCCTGTTTTTATAGCTAATTTTATGTCAGATGACACTTCCGGGTAAGGTTAAAAAAACACCTTATCCGATGATTTTATTCAAGAAAATGGGGTGCCCCAGGGCAGTATTTTAAGCTGTGCGTTGTTCGCCATTGCAATAAATGGCATTGTGGACAACGTACACCTTCCCGTCCGTTCATGCCTCTTTGTGGATGACTACGCAATTTATTGTAGTTCATCGAGTCTCCACAGGGCTGAACGGCAGATACAACTCTCTGTCAACAATCTATGGTCGTGGGCATCGCGTAATGGCTTTTTGCTTCTCTTCAGCCAAGACGACGGTCGTCCACTTCCATAGATTACGTGGAATACAACAAGCCCCGTATTTTAATGAATCACGTTGTTTTACCTGTCTCGGAGACCGTAAAGTTTCTGGGACTTTTATTTGATTTTAAATTACCCGGATTCCCCCCATCAAAGACCTGAAAGCGAGGTGCATAAAAGCACTCAACCTGCTTAAAGTGGTTAGCGGTCGGTCCTGGGGGGCTGATAGGGAAACCTTGATGCGCCTGTATAGGGCCTTGGTAGATCGAAACTAGATTACGGCAGTTTAGTGTATGCTCAGCGAGACCTTCGGCGTTGAAGATGCTGGATGTGTCCACCATGCTGGCATAACGACTGGCTCTGGTGCATTTCGTACCAGTCCAGTCGTCAGCATCTGTGCCGACGCCGGGAGGCCCCCCTCTCTTTAAACCCGGGGGTCCTATTTTCTGGCATCTTACGTTTCAAAACTTCACTGCATGCCGGAGCATGTTGCCTACCGACCTGTGTTTCATCCCCTAACCGTGTCTTGTTGAAACCAAATGGCGTAGTTACAAGGCCGGTTGGGATCAGGATGCTATCGGTATTCGACACGTGTGGGATAGTCCTGCCAAAGGCTATCCCCACATACCAGGTCGAGTTTTTTCCCTGGAAGATTCGCCTACCTCATGCCATTATGATCTTGCCAAGTTCCCTAAAGCGACCACCCCGCCGATTATATATGAGAGGACATTAATGAGCTCCTCTTCCACTCGCTTTCAGGGCTTTGAGCGCATCTATACGGATGGCTCCAAGTGTGGGGCTTCCGTGGGATTTCGCATTTGTTGTGGAGGGAAACAATTTTAAATTTGGTTTACCTGGTGAATCCCGTGTTTTTATGGCTGAATTATACGCCCTTTTTAAATCTCTGTGTTTTGTGTATCGTAAGTGTCACCGTTCTGTCTCTCTGCACGGATTCCATGAGTGCTCTGTTGGCATTGTCCACCCTCTACTCTTGGAATCCCTGGTGCAGATGATACATGAGCAAATTTTAAAAATTGATTCATTAAGCACCCGGCTCGCCTTTTTGCTGGATTCCTGGTCACGCCGGTCTTCGGAAATGAACTGGCTGACCAGGCGGCCAAGGAGGCGGGACGCCTGCCTCCGGAGGCGGTATGGGTGTGATGTTTTTAGATCTAAAAGGGGTTTTGTTCGGCGTGGGGTCTTACGCACCCGGCACGAGCAGTGGGTTTCGACCCCTGCTCAGAACAAGCTGCGGTCCATCAGGGACGGTGTGTCGCGGGGCCCTCTTCTATACGAAAATCCAGAAGAGAGGAGGTCATCGTGACAAGGCTCCGCGTCGGACACACAGCGTTGACCCTAGATTTTTATTGAAGGGGACCCAACCTCCGTGTGTGAGTTTTGCGATTCTCCCCTTAGTGTGTACCACATTTTGGTGGAGTGTCGCCCAAATATGCCCCTATTCGCCTGGCACTTAATTTTAAAGGTGACCTTCGGTTTTACTAAGCGATAGCGCGGGATGGAGTTATATGTTTACTTCGTTTTATACGCCCGTTTGGATCTTTTTAATGCTATTTGGTCACTTTTTATAAAGTGATCATCTGGACTTTCTCATATTGAGTTTTTTTTTAACATTTTAGTAAAATTTTAAAAATTTTTTTGTTTTGTCTTTTTAACGTATTATTTTAACACGTTTATGATTTTAATGTGTTAAATTTTAATATGTTTGTTTTGTAATTTTAAAAGTAGTGTATACACCTGTGGTTTTATTTTAGCAGGTGTATCACTTCTTTTATTCTAATAGCCCATTTGAGCGCTCCTATGGAGGTGTCTCATATGGGCATTTCTCATATTGGGAATAACTGTTTTTAAATTAATTTAAAAATTTTATTATTTTTATATTGTTTTATATTTTATCTCTCCACCTGTTTATTCTAACAGGTGGACTATGTGATTCCTTCCCATTGGGGATTTTTCTGTGTTTAATTTATTTTTAAAGGCCCTAATGACCTTACTGTGTCGAGGGCCTCAAAACAATAATAATATAATAAAAAAATAAAAATTAGGTCCAGTGAAGTTAAGTCTTGTATATTAGGGGCTTATAAAATTAGGTCTTGTGCCTTTAGGTCCACTGCCTGCTTGAAAGTTAAGGATTTTTAAAGTAATATATGAAATTAATTTTAGGTCCAGTGCCTTTAGGTCCAGTGCCTTTAGGGCTACTAAAGTTAGGAGCTATAAAATTAGGTGTTATAAAGTTAGATCTTATAAAGTTAAGAAATTTAGTTTAAGAGTTGTGACTTTAGGTCTTATAATTTTGGTCCACTGCCGCATGTCCCACGACACAACCAAATACAGTCAAGTACAATAACACACTAAATTGAGACACTCTCTGACAGCGACAAGTATTCATTTTAAAAATAATGCATTATGGGTAATATACAGGTAGTGCAACTACCGAACAAACTTTCATGCAGCAAAACTAAATGTTTAACATAACAAACACTGCATTAGTAGAAAAAATTCAGAGTTTTGAAACGCAAATATGATCAATTAATTATTATTTTTAATAAGATATAGAGAGAAAGCTTGAATCACGATGAGGTGTAAATTAATTATATTATGGCGAGAATGATTTTGATAATAAAATATAATTGTTGACTTATCAACACAATAGCAATATGCAAGCCCGACACACATCTAACTTAAAATAATATCCTATACTAGATAGCTGTTTCCCGCGGCTTTGCTCGCGTGGAAGTTGATTATATACAAATACGAAAATATACATATGTATTTACAGATTAATTTAAAATATTACGTTACGTTGATGACCATAACTTGACCTCATCTCAAAAATAATGCAAGTCCGATACAAACTTTCACCCCTTTTTCATCCCTTATTAAATAAAATTTCCAAAATTCCTGAAAACACGTATTTATTGTTTTACGTCAATAACCGAAATACAAAAATTTTGTTTATGTAACTTTAAAAATGACGGACTTTCATACATATTATTATTATTATTATTATTATTATTATTATTAGCACCGCGTCTTACTACCCGATCGGGTTATACGCACTTACGCTAATGTGTAATGGTGTAGGGTGATAGTGAGATGAAATGAAGGACCTACAGTTTAACGTGGAATCCGAACCACGGTGGAGGCCTGGCATTCCCCACTTCATACATATTATCATACATATTATCATCCCTATTTTGACCCCTTTGGGGTGGAATTTTCTAAAATCCTTTTCTTTGAACACTAATGCTTTTTTTTTTCAAAATAAAATATTTATAAAAAAATTTTTATTTATTATTGGGAAATTATAATTTATACACCAAAGCTAAAAGGCTGTTTAATTCCAGAGTTTTTTGCAATGAACATTATTTTTAATTAATCCCAAAATTAATATTTTTTAATGTATTTCTTTACCATTGGTAAAAATTATGGAACACTATGTTAAATTGCGAATGTGAATACATAGCAATGTCAACGACTGAGTTTGTGCTACAATTCTCAAATTATGTTCTGCCATAGTTTTCGTTTAAACGCATTCAAGCTTTGGGGTGATAAATTATTAAACCTTGCAAATATGAAGTGCTCAATTTGTGCCCAAAATATTGTACAGTCCCGTAATTTGTGTCGTTATCCCGCAAATAGGTTGGTAAAAATATTCAAACACTTGGGTGCTGCTAACTCGCATAGTATTATCACTAAATTAATGGCAAAACTTTCTTTGTTTTACTATAAATACATCCAACTCTATTATTTGCGACCTCATACTTTTCTGAAAAATATTAAAATATGTGGATGCGGCTGTTTAGCCCCATCAACAGTACAAATTCTGAGATCTATCCCAACATTGAATCCCAAAAATTTTAGTCGTAAAAAATATCCCATACCTAATATTTGGGTCGCCTTAGTTTTCATGAAAAATCCCAGTGGCCTCATATTCAAATTAAGGAACGCCGTTTAGAGGAAGTGCACCACATTGGGTTTAGAGTGTTTTGAGTGGGGTTTATGTGTAAAGGGAGGGGGGGAGATGTAATAAATCAAATAAATAATCAAAACCCCCCTGGCTAAGTTCTTCCCTTTGTCCTCGCAGCCAGTGGAAATTTTTTTATTTATCAAAAGGCCCTGACCCCTTTTTAAACCATGGGGACTGCTGATCCCAAAAAAACCCCTCTTTTTTCAAATAAGTTCTAGTTATCAAATTATCACCTCCAATTTTTCCACATTTGAGATACACGTGAGGTATTTACTGCTCAAGTAATTTTTTTTTGTGAATAGTTGGCATTTTTTTTTTTTGTTTTCGCCCCCCCTCCGGGAGGGGTTGAATAGTCCCGCAGTAACCCCTGCTTGTCGTAAGAGGGGACAAAAGGGGGGGGCTTTGTGCAGGGCGTACCTCGTGTAGGACAATTATCCTACTTTTTTCCCTTTTAAATAATTTTCTTCTTTTCCTTTATTTTCAACATTTTTTAAATTTACCCCCCTTTGTTTTTTCAAATACTTATTTTTTTCCCCCTTTCCTTGGCCCTTCTCCTGCACGGAGGCCTTTGGCTTTTCCGTTGACGACCCTTTGGGTACTAACCCCGGGTATTCTCCCTTTTTAATTTTGGGTACCCCTGCTTTGAGCTCCTGAATGAAAGTTTCGCCCGGGTTTCAATACCTTAGTAGAAGGGCCTTAGGGGTGACAATAAAACCCGGGGACCCCACTTTTGGGAAAAATCGGTTGCCCTTCATGGGGCCCCGGGCGTAAAATTGGGACTTTTCCCACACCCCCTTGCGGACGACCCCTCTTCGGCGATGCTCTATGCGAAGGTTGTCCTGGGCTGCGTCGTATAGGGCCTCTCGTGTGATAGTTAACAGCCTTCCGCACCCCCCCAACCCCCAAATCTCTTTGGAGAAAAAAAAGCCTCTCTTGAAACAAGAGGCCCAGGGAGATCGGCACGAAGGGCCCAAAAAAAGGCCCATAACCAATTTTTATTTTGAGAGATAGCCCCATGGATTGCGGGGATGAATAAACCTATTTTTATACATAATGTCGTATAATAAAATTTGTAGGGGTTTTATGTCGTGTAGGGGAAAATTAAATACTAATTTTTTCCCCTGCATCCTCCTCTTGTGTTGGCAGGAAACCCACTTCCCCCCAAACTAAAAAACCCAATGCTTGTGGTACGATGTTATCGTCCCCGAAAGCCACTCTTTGATGGGGCTGCGGAGGTGTGGGCTTATTTGCACGTGCAAATATACATAAGTTATAAATATTGTCTCTGATCCCCAAGTGATTGCTGTCAGGCCTCCTTCCTATGGGGGAAAACCGTTGCTGCATTTACTCCCACCGGGAAGCGTTTCCAAGAGGACTCTAGAGGCCCTCTTTGTAAAATTCCCCCCCTATATCATTTGGGGGCTTTAACGGCAAAATTGGTGTGGGGGTCAATTTTACGCACCTGGGGGAGGATGGTAGGGATATTCTTGTCTGGGGAAATGGTGTTATAAAAACCGGGAACAGCACATTCTCCCCCTTTAAATGGTGTTCCTTTTCCCTCGCCCTAGCCCTTGTAGCCCCGGTTGCTGCTCACTTCCTTTGGGGGTTCCCTGGATATTGGTGCGATCACTTTCCCATTTCTTTCACAAATTCGTTTCCTCCCAGAAAAGCACGTTCCCCAAGGGGTTTCTTAAACGTGCTAATGGGAAAAATTCCGCGAGCTCCCCGTATTCGACAAACCTTTTTCCCCTGCGTCGATGTTAAAGGCTGGGCAATTTATTCGCGGTCATAGCGGCGGCGAGGCATCCACCCTAATTTCCGCCAAACCCGGCCCCCGTCTGTTTCTGGTGGAACGTGGGGGCGGCTTGCTATTTCTAACCCTCGGAGGGCCCCACGTCTCTTTCATCGAGTCCAATTCGGGAATCTGGAGTCCTTTCGGTTATAGTGTAGAGCTCCCGTATTATTCGAGAAAACAGAAGAGAGTTGGAGCAGTTATTTCTACCCCTTTTATTTCCTCCAAACCAAAGCTTGGGGCCATATTCTAAATTACGAGTAGGGGAAATCCATTAATAAATACCTGCGCTCATGTCTAACGGTTCGCTTTTCTCCCCCCCTATGGAGGTCGCCCAAATATTGGGCTCGTGTTTGCCGTATTTTTAGCACTGCGAGCTACTCTAACGGGTTCGCCGGGATAAGGGAGCATGGCGCCCGTTTACTATTGTTTTGGTCCAAAATCGGTGGGAGGATTTAATCCCTTTCACGCAAAATGAACTGACCCATCCACACCCAGGCGGGCAAAAAAGCTTCGGGCCGATGATATCCCTATGAAATGTTTTTCGGCAGCTGCCCCGCCGGCACGCATATTTCGGGCCTCTTAATAGTGTCTGGGTTTTCATCAGTTCCATCACTTTTGGGGGCCAGCAATCGTTATCCGTTATATAAAAGTGGGAAGATAATTTGAGAACTAGTTTTCGACTGATTGCTTTAATAGTTGTGTATGTAAAAATATGGAAAAAATAAATTAAAAAAACGATTTATATGGGATTTAGAATCCGCAAACTCTATTTTTTCAATGTGGTTTTCGCCCGAACCGATTACAGTTGATCATCTTGTCCGTTGGAGGCTGTTCGTGGGCGCTTTTCTCCATTAAACGCACCTTTTGGGTGTTTTCTTCAAACTGGGGAAAACGTACGACACCCCCGCGGTACGGGATTTTTAAAAACTTTTTTATTGGTGGTTTTTGAGGAAACCTTCCTTTTATATCTAATTTTATGTCGGAAAGACACTCCCCGGGGAGGGTTAAATAAACCTTATCCGTGATTTTATTCAAAAATGGGGTGCCTCAGGTTGTTTTTGAGCTGTACGTTGTTCGCTATCGCGTTTAAATAGTATTGTGGAAAAACGTGCGCTCAACTGTTCGTTATGCCTCTTTTTGGGATGATACGGAATTTATTGCGTTCGTCAAGTCTCCACAGGGCTGAACGCAGATCAACTGGTGTTTAAAAATCTTTGGTCGTGAGCATCGTGTAAGGCTTTCGTTCTGTGCAGCAAAACGACGGGCGTCCCCTTCCCTAGATTTTCGTGGAAAACAGCCCCGCCCCAATATTTTAAAGAAAAACGCCGTTTACCAGTCTCAGAAACGTAAAATTTCGGGGGCTTTTATTTTTTTTTATTAACTTGGATCCCCCCCTCAAGGGTTTTAAAAGCGAGGTCTTAAAACACTAAACCCGTCAAAGTGGTTGCGTCGGTTTTTGGGGTGCGATAAGGAAACCTTGTGCGCCCGTATAGGGGTTTGGAAGATCTAAACTGACTTGGGGTTTTGTATATGGTTCCGCAGACCTTCGGCGTTAAAGTGCTTGATTTGGTCCACCCTCTGGCATTAGATGGTACCCTGCTTTTTGTCAGTCCAGTTGTGATATTCCGACGCCGGTGTGCCCCTCTCTTTACCGGTGGCCATCTTCTGGCATCTTTTCGTGTTTTAAATGCACTGCCCTGCCAGAGGGATGTTGCCTACCCCTGTTTTTCATCCCCTAACGTGTTTGTAGAAATAAAATGGCGTGTACAAGGCCGTTGAAAATCGGATGCTATCGGTTTTCGACAGGTGGGATATGCTGCCCAAAGGCTATCCCCATTCACCAGGTTGAGTTCTCCCCGGGAATATACCCCCCAATGCCATTTTTATTTGCCAAGTTCCCTAAAGCGGCCACCCCAAAAATTTGGGGAAAATTTAGAGGTCTTTAATGAGTCCTCTCCCCTCGCTTTCACGGATTTGGCGCTTACATGATGGCTTTTTAAATCTGTAGCCTCCGTTTGGATGTGCTTTTGGTGGAAGGATCCAATTTTAAATTTGGGTTTACCAAAGAAACCGGGGGGTTTTTACCTATTTTTTATGCCATTTTTAAAAACTTTTGTGTTTTATATACCGAATGTCCCGTTCTGGCTCATCTGCACGGATTCCCATTAGTGCCTTTTTGGTTGTTCACTCTCTTTTTCCCGGAATCCCCCTCGTGCAGATGATACTGGCAAATTTTAAAAATTGATTTTTAAAAGCCCCGGCTCGCCTTTTTGCTGGTTTTTTGGTCACCTGGTCTTCCCGGAAATGAAAAATGGGGACCCCGGAGCCAGGAGGCAGCACGTGCCTCCCGGAGGCGTTTCTGGGGTGTCTGTTTTTTGATTAAGGGTTATGTTCGGCGTGGAGTCTTACGCACCCCGGACGGGCGTGGGTTCGACCCTCTCGAAAAAGTGTGGTCCTCAGGGCGGGGTTCGCGATTTGGGCCCTTTTTTTTATACGAAAGTCTAGGAAAGAGGAGTTCATCGTGAGGACTCCGCTCGGGCATACATTTTTAACCCGGATTTTTCTTATGACCCAAGTTTTTTACTAAGGGGATCCACTCCCGGTGTCAATTTTTCGATGTCCCCTTAGTGTGCACACATTTTGGGGGAGTGTCGCAAACTAGCCCCCTTTCCCTTGGTCTTGATTTTAAAGGGATTAAAGTTTTTTATTTCGCGATAGTGCGGGTGGGGGTTATTTGTTTATCCGTTTTATCGCCAGGCGGATCTTTTTAATGCCATTGAGTCACTTTTTTTAAGTGGTTTTTTGGAATTATCTTTTGAGTTTTTTTAAAAGTTTTATTACAATTTAAAAATGTTTTTTTGTCTTTTTAAACGTATATAAATTTTAACATGTGTCATTTTAAGTGTTTATTTTAAAATGTTTGTTTTGTCTTTTTTTTGGGTGATCACTTGTGGTTTTTTTGCAGGTGTAACCCCTTTTTTATACAGAGCCCATTTTTTAGCACTCCCTTTGGGGTTTAGATGGTGAAAGTTTTATTCTTTCCCCAATGGGTTTTTATTAGTTTTTTATTTATTTCAAGGCCCTAATGCCCCGATGTGGCGAGGGCCCTTTAAAAAAAAAATAATTATAATAATAATTTAAAAATAATAAAAAAATTTATGTAAAGTACCAATATAATAAATAGATACCCATGTGTGAGATTCCTAAGAACATACATGCTTTTATCATGAATACCTTTTAATAGATGGAGTTTTTTATTGTTTTATTAAAACCCTTTGTATCTTTTTATTTTTTTAGCCTGT